>JBBPQI010000197.1:0-10008 GCA_038092445.1 Gyrodon tennesseensis | reverse complement strand
CAGTAGACTGAACGATTACTCAAGTGACAGCGTTCATATAACCCAGAGCATCTCCCGGGGGTCGGATGAACCCTTGACCCGAGAAGGCGATGAGCGGCGAGGGATTATCTTGAGTGGTGCAGTAGGCGGCGGTGACCGGGTCCCAAAACAAATACTGTACATTCCGGTTGCACGCGGTGCGAGGCACTTTAGGACAACTTCGTCAGATATTAGGCGATATCTGGAGCATGCAATTGACGTCAAACTTGCCTCAATTATCCCCAGAGGATAAAACTCGCATGAAGTACCTTTTCATGGGAACCGAAGTTGCTCATAAGGTATGAGCACATGAGCAACGCGGCACTTATACGGGTCCTCTTGTACGAAGAACATTCGTCTGGCAGACGGGATGGCGACGTGCTGTCAAACGTTAAACCCTGGGTTCTGTCAGAACTTGATCGCGAGCCCGATTGTTCAGATCAATACCATCCAGAGCACCACCCGAGGACGCTCGGACTGCACGAAAGACGTGGTTTTCATGAACGACTGCTCAATCACCATGGTGATACAATGTGCAGGCCCTTGAAGCTGAGCGAGATACGGCCCGACGATGGAAGTTCAGCTCGTAACGACTGTTCCTGTGAGTAGCAAATTTGTGTATCATGAAGCCAAATTCTTACATAATGCGGGGCGGGAGATTGGGCCTTGAAACGCCTCGGAACTGGAGACCCGAAACACATCCGGGAAATGCCGTTAGGGTACATGCCCAGAGATAAAGAAGTTACCTAGAATGCTTCTTTTGGGGCGGGCCACTTGCCCTAATTAGTTCGGTACTTAATGTTGGACATCAGGCCTGAATACTTGTGATAGTAAGAAGTACCCAATACATCAATAACTGCTGCATTTACCAGCCACAGAGCCGAATTGGAGTCGCATAGAAATGGAAACCGCTTCAATGAACCTCCGGATGATACCCTAGACTGGTGACCAATCCGTCTAATGAGGCAAGCCGTCGATAATGGCACATTTAGTTGTGGCGCAAAGGGATTGCGCGGCTTCTCACGACAACGTGATCTCTGTCCAATCAGATAACTTGTATTTACCCTGGGAAAATAATCTTTTTATTCTTCGTCAAAATTAATTAAGGGACCTCGACACGCTGAGAACGATACGGTCCAAGTACCATGGACCGTACGGTCACCACGACATTCATAGAGGCCATTCAGCGTGCTCCACTGGATATGTTAATTCAATTTACTTCGCTGATTAATGATCGACTCCCTCACGACTCAATGACGAAGATAAGACCAAGTATAGGATTGCGAATGTTTCAGATTGAACCTTTGCTGGCGCAAAATCTCACTGTTCGACAAAAATTGAGGTCTTGATGTTAATATTGTCCCAACCGAGGTTATGAAGGCCGCGGGAAACCTGACTAACATGCTCGAGGCTTTGTGCGGCAAGATGCTGCAGTAAGTTGGTGAGCGACAAGAAGGACATACACAGCCCAAGAAAGACTGGATATCCTCGCTTATCCTCAAATACACGGTCCAAAAGTTTCGTCAACTTGCCGGATGAATTGGAAAAAAAACCAGCCTTGATGCTTTGCGAATTCAGCGTCATCCGACTGAAGGATGTGAAGGATGAAATCCAGGAGTGATGTGTGGGGGTCTCGAAGAATCTTCAGTACTTTTTGGGCTCGTTCACCACGAGTATATCATATACCATCGACCATCTCATCGTCGGAGCCCATGACATGAACGTTGTGTGCAATGTTGCGTGCGAGGAGCGTCGAGCGCTCATCGAGTAAGATGGATTTGGTACAGGAAAGCTTATTTAATGGGATAACCAGTTATCCTACGGGTAGCTACGGTCCGGGGTAGCTTACTAAGAGAAAAAGTCTAAATAGGGACATGGCAGTCACGTTGTCGTGAGAAGCCGCGCAATCCCTTTGCGCCACAACCAAATGTACCATTATCGACGGCTTGCCTCATTAGACGGATTGGTCACCAGTCTAATGATACCCATACGAAATGGATTATGTGCCGTCCGAGTCCGGTCAACTTCGCATGCTAAAATTTCAGGATCGGAACATCTTTTTAGCAGTGGATCCCTGCATGCTTTGGATTTTTTCCAGCTGAGGAATGTTCGGCTCCGCCACTTAATTGATACTCCGACACCTTTGTGCCGCAGTTCTGTTAAGTTGCCGAGGGACTCGTTGGTGACAAAATATTCAACTCTGTCTAGGATGAATTGATATGGACCAGGCATGGAGAATGATAATATTAGTTAGCAGAGATATAAGCTCACAGAGCAAGATATACTGGGCTCATGTTCACTGCTCCACAATTCAAACTCGGAATGCTGCTAAAGATGGCATCTTGTTGCAGTTGTGTACCCGGGCACGGGGTTGATCGGGGTAGATCAACGGGTGTATAGTATGGTCGGACAAAATCGTAACCGAGGGCTACATATCTAGCCACATATGACACGCATCTGCTCTCCCAACCTTGTCAACCAGTTCCCCATTCTGGCTCGGCTTTTATGGTCGTGTGACCGATCGGATGCTCCACACTATTTGTACCTGATCCAGTAGGGACATCCCCACTGAAGTCAAGTCGGACACCTAACCGCGCCAAGCACAACACTGCGGACTCTCTTGCCCGAGGATCGCAGCCCGTCGCAGTCCGTGCGACAGAAACAGTTTTGAGACAGTTTGGGAATTGGTGCCGGAGCCCGCGTAACATGTGCCCTGGCGTCAGGATGAATGTGACCTTTTTCACCCTCTTTCCCCGACTGTTTTTCGTCCCTGGCACGATAGATGTGGCATCTCGTTTCGCGATTTCAACGGCCGACCGGAGCAATGTGGAGATAAGGGGTTTTAGGGTGGCTGACAGTAGTGCAGCGGGAGTAAGACATTTTTCAGTGGATTCCTTATCAGAAAGAAATGCGGGATTTTCTCCACATGGTGCAAAATCAGGGAATGTAGGAAGACGCAGCTTGGAGACAATCTTGTGCACAGCGAGAATGAGCTCTGGCGAATTGTACGTCACCAGGTCGCGCGGCGTGTGTTGGCAAGACGGTAAAAACACCTTCAATGTTTGGTTCGGGATGGAACTTGGTGGCGGTAATGGAGGACCCTGTACTGCTTGCTCGAGTCCATCTGACCACGTGAGAACTTTGGTCAAGTTAACAAGTGGAAGCCTAGTTCCATATCGTTGCTCCCCTGTCGGAACGACAGTACATGTCCAATGGGCTGCACTCTCTTCCCGCTTGACGTCATATCCAGGGTGCAAGCATTTTTTGATGCCACAAATCGGACAGAACTCCTCACCCAAGATCGGTGTCCCATCCTTCTCTCTCCCTTTCTTCTTTGGCTCAGGAACAAGACCTGGAGTAGGATGCGACGGACGAGGAAAATGTGATCCATCTTCAAGGAATATGTATACGTCACCAACTGTCAGAGTTATTTGCTGGCATGGTTGAGCTGAAGTCATATGTTCAACGTAAAGCGCATGCAGTGCGCGAGCGCGAGCCCACTTCAGTACGGTTTTAACCAAGCAGCTCGCAGTAGCAATCGCGGCTACGCACCTCGATAGCTTTCCGTCTCCCAGGTACGAGAACGAGTAAGTGTGCAGGACTGGTGGCCAACTTATACGGCACTTGGGTGGTCATTCTTGGCTTGACGTCTGAGCATCTAGATGAGTCCAAGCAACGCATCAAGCAGAAAGAAACGCCCCTTTTGCTGTCATTGGCACCCTCGGGAGGAGACTTCGTAGGACATGTTCATAATCTACAACACAGCACGTGTTTCAACACATATCCATACGTGAGGAATATGATGGTATTCACGCTCTTCCTTGATTGTCAAAGCCTCTCCATGCTCTAGGCTGGTCTGGAGTGTATTATGGAGGGGAGAGTCGAATGTAAACTGCCGATCAAGGGACGGCAGTGGAGGAGGGCTCCCTTTGGGAACGGGAAGTAGTGGTGTGTTGCGATCGAGCTCTACGTCAAGCAATTGTTCTGAACCGAAAACAGAGGTGTGGGACTTGGATTGATCAAGCTAGATAAGGTAAGTTATGGTTCCACGGTATCAGATCTATGACGTGATTTACATACTTCGACCCAATGCTCAACTTCCATTTTCCCGCCGGCAACCCATTCAAATATGACTTTGGCCATAAATGGTTCATTTGCTGTACTGATAATTGCAAAAGGTTGCTGCTGGACGGTGAGAAACACAGGTGAAGTTGTCCTTGGCGGTACGACCGTGACGCACGTCAGGAAGGAAGATAGCGGAAGTGACTACTCAATAAGGTCAGTATCCAAACACCAGCAAAAAAACGGAAGGGTCATACATAAGAGGGTGCAGTGACTCCTAGCATCCAACGATACTGATCTGTAATGCCTAACTGGACACGTCGGTCTGCGTGCGTAAGTATTGCGCAATAACAGGCGCTGTGGTGGATTCACCTTCTTTCAAGAACAAACTGCGATCCTCGAGACGGATGCGCGCCGTGATGTGGAACCGCGATGCAGTTGTGCCAGCTGGGATGATCGCAGGAGTTGAGTTATTACCTACGTTTGTGGTCTCTGCTCCCGTATCGACATCAACTACCAGATCAAGGTCTTTTCGTGCGATATTTCTGTGCGGGTAGCGCATGAAGAAACTGTTCTTGGGCTGTGCTGGTTCTTCGGACGCAAGTCCATATGGCTGCGCGCTCGTACCATTGAGAGTTATGATATCAGCCTGTTGATCTTCATCGTAAACATGAATGCAACGACGTTTGGGAACACGACCGAGGAATTGTGCAAGGGCAGGAGAGTCCGCATGAAGACCAAGGGTTCGTGATAATAGCGTGCTTGGTGCTGTCGCTGAGTTATCCAAAGAAACGTCCGACGCGGCACGCACCAACGGAGGGTTGGGTAGGATACCGTCAACACCTACCGCTCGTTCGAATAACCGACGTAGCCCAACAACGCTGCCACCCCAAGGCACTTCTACGCCATCTCTCTCGTGCGTCTCCCAACTTTGAGTGTCCGCAGAAATAGGGACAGCGCAGGCCGTAATGCATGTATCATGGCTTGCCCATTCGACACCATGGGCCAATCGTGCATGATTGAGGAGCCCCTGGAGGGTAGTGAACTGTGTTCGGCCACAGGTCGGACAGGCAAGAATCGCAAGCTGGCTATGAGAGGTAGTGGAAGGCAGCTTAATGTACAGATGTTTTTTCTGTTGAGGCGGCTTGGGGGTCCGGGAAGAACGCGTCTTTGGAGCACGTTGGAGCGTTGGTTGATTCGACACTATGGGGGAGAATGAGGGGGACGGACTTCGCTCTTCGGGCAATCCGGTGTCGAATATGAATGATGAGGGTGCTTCCAATGCCTCAAGAGCATCGAGTGCAGCGTCTTGGAAATCGTCGCCGTCCGAAGGTTGATCTTGTCGTTCCTGGACGTTCGAGAGTGCGTCCAACATTTGGAGCGCCCATTGGATACGACCTTCGATGGTAGTCGCAAGCCGTTCACGAATGGCAACCTCCAAATTGACTTCATCATTGATATACCGAGAAATGTCGAGCATATGAGACTCTACAAGTAAGCATGGTTCAGCCTGAGATCAACGACAATGAGAGCGATCGTACCATGATCGTCACCAACTGAATCAACATCCGGCTCCTCGTCTGAAATTGTAAAATCTAACTTCCTCTTGAGTGCCCCGGGTTGTGGAACGTCTACTTGGGACGGTGTTGGCAAGTGACACATGTGTACCCATCTATGCTTGGTAGGAGATGGGTGTTAAATGAGAGGATACTAGTATGACCCCTTCTTCGGAGGTGTCTTTACCATAACCTTCTTCAAGTGCACTGACTCAACACTTCGACGACTATCATTTGACTCGAGAATCATCCAGTGGGCCCTACTCGCACCTCAACACACCCCATATACCTGGCCCTTGACTGGCAAAATGTACGTTTCTTGCCAGTGGTAAAGTTGCCCTTGCAAGTCAACTCGCCGGTGATCCCAAGAAAAGATGGCTCATTGAAGCTACCGTCAACACGGCGAACGAGAAAGTAAGTGTAAACGAGTCATGCATTATTGAAACTCATCTAGGGTACCAGGTCTCAACTATCTTCCTAGTCGAATGGAAATCACTAATAGGCATGTAACTATACAGGTAACTACAACGAGCAAGAGAAGTATGCGATGCAAGCTTGTCTGTCTAGAAGCTCGAAAGTGTTTCGTCCCACTGCGAAGTGGCTCACCCAGAACCTGCCTTGTAGACACGGCCCCAAGCAAGCGCCTGGAACCTTTGGCGGATGAGCTGGAGCTAGGAAGTAGTAAGAATCGCAAGTCGACACTCACTGATCATACAAGGACAGGGCACCAGCTGCAGCAATGCTACGCAGAATGTTCGCACCAGCTCCGTCTTTTGCGAATGATCAGACTTCACATGTGGTCAGAGAATGATGGATACATACTGAACAACGCCTTTGTGCCTTCTTTCGCGACAATTTGCCTAGTCGCGTCGATGAAAGACTTGTAGCGAACCTGGCGAGAATGATATGGGATGATGTCGAGTCCACTGACAAAAGCAACGCTCGCCTTTTCTCCCGACGTCATCATCATACGACGCCGGATGGTGTCCATAGGGTAAGACGCAAGCGCAGCACCCTACAAAAACGCCTCAACGTATAGCCCAGCGACACCTGCAAAACCTTGACTGACTGTGGTGCAAACCCAACCCACGGCGAAAGAAACCAGGAAATTGCCTTGGAGATTCCCGACAAGGAAGGTATCTCTGATGGTATCATAACCTCCAAAGCTAGACAAAAAGGAATGTTGATCCTTAGCGTGAAACCAAGCGAAACGTGTACTTACTACAGCCCTCGGTAGACGATGATACCGAGGATATTAGGAACAAAACCTCTATATAGGCCACGAATTCCGTCCGTGCGGAGTGTCTGTCTATAGACATCTATAATTCCGGTGAATTGACGTTGTCCTTCCTTTGCGGCGCTCTTCCCGTCAGCACTCAACCGTGTTCGAGCACTGATTGCAAAGTCATGTTAGGAATACATGGACCAGACGGCGAAGCGTACTAGTCAAGGGAATAGACAAAGACAGCAGACAACGCCCCGGCGGCGGCACCACTTGCGATATTCCCTATAACAATGGAGTCAGCTCCGATCCCCAAATATCCATCATTCCGACACTCACCAAAGACCCAAAGACCATACCCTTCCGACTTTTTGTAGGCGAATCTCCTCTTGAATTCGTCCTTGAAGGCAAAGTTCAGAGCCTGCGTAGGAAAGTACCTCAAAACATTGGCACCATTCCCCCTCCAAACTTAGCACGCTGAGCAGGTCGAATTGACGATCAAAAGACGTAGTGGCGCACAGCTCAAGAGTCCTTCTTCCGCAAAGGTCCTTCTAAAGCAATCTATTACACCACGATACGGGGAGCTCAGGCGGCCAGCCGTGATCATAGCTCCTTGATTCTGTATCAACAACTTCACACGCTCGATGGGTGCAGCGACTGTCTTCGAGATGGCCGCGGCAGTACCTCCCATCATGAAATCGACTGTACGACTTCTCTCAGAACGAAGTTGGAGAACAGAGGTAACACATGATTCACCTATGAAAACATCCGATCCCGAAGTTTTACTCTTTGGGCTATCGGCCATAGCTTATTATATTTAGAGAAGATCAGTGAGTGGGGAGTTTGAACAGATGACCCGATGATGGGACGGGGAGAGGACTCGATGCCCGGTCTTTTATGTGCATGCGCTGTAAGACCCATAGGAACAATTCGGAAACGAGGACGGAATCCCATTGCCAAAGGATCCGAAGAGACCGGGACATTGTGAATGAGGAGGCCCATATCCAACAATAGAGGCTGCGCGGATGACACCCTCAGCACCTCAAGGCAGTGTTTCAGCTCCGTGCTCGCCCGACGGCGTTCAACAAGTACTGCCGATAGGATACCAGAACTCCATTAGTGTCAGGGTTACCGCACATATGTGTCCCATCATCCATCTGATGAACATCATCAATGTAATATAATTGAAGTTAGACTCGTCAGATTATGAAAGCCGAACGACCACGGTTAGAAAAAAAAATAAGCCCAGTCGGTGCAGTAAATTTGGTGCAAGGGCATCAGCATGACCTGCATATTAGAGTGTGCTGCCAAAGGTAAACTTGAGCAATGTCCGTTGCGTTTTTAGTGAATCATTGATATTGTTCAAAACGAACACCGTGCCATTCCCCCGCATCCCACCTTGCGCCCATCTACGTATCGAATACCCCCGGCGCCGTCGACGACGAAACCGCCACCATCGCCCTCTACCTCATCCTCTCCACGCTCCGTCACTTTTCCAAGGCCGAACGCTCCCTTCACGCGGGCACGTGGAAAACCACAATCTCCTCTGGGGACACACACGATCTCACCCACCGCACCCTCGGTATTCTCGGGCTTGGCGGGATCGGCCTCCGTCTCGCGTACCTCGTGCATGCCTTTCCGATGCGCGTGGTGTACCACAGTCGGCGCCAGGCCGCGGACGCACCAGCATGGTGTGAGTACATCGAGAGAGGCGCTGTGTCGGGAGGCAGACGTGTTGAGTGTGCATGTGCCACTCCGCGAAGAGACAGTGCATCTCATCGGCGAAGAGATTCGTGCGATGAAGGGGGGAAGCATCATCGTCAGTACGGCGAGGGGAAAGATCATCGACGAGGAGGCGATGATTCGTGCCCTCGAGGATGGCCGCGTACATTGTTTTTTTTTCATATCAAATGGAGCGGATGCCTGACCGTGTATGCCTGTGTGGTGTCGACATGTTTGTTTTTTGCGCGGTTGTCTTCAGTCGGGCTGGACGTCTATCCAAACGAATCTGAGATGAGCCGCGCTTGCTCAAGTTCCCCTTGAATGCCCTCCTCCCCCACACGGGGACAGAGAACCAAGATTCCCAACGCTACATGGAAGTCCGTGCACTCAGTAACCTGAGAGACTTTTTGAGCGACGGCAAGGGCAAGGACTTGGTCCCCGAGTTGCGGAGCAGACTATAGACCTATACTGCACATAGGTCAATCATGTCATACTCGGTGTGAGGCAAACGAGATGTGGCCTAATCTAGTTGATTACTGGAGTCAGTCATGTCGGGAATTTGGGGTTAGTCCGGTAGTCATTACGAATTTCTTCACATCTCAAATGGTATGCAGCATGGTGTACTCATGTGAGATTGACGGTTCATTTGTACTTTCCAGGGACTCACAGAACACAAACCTCAGATCGCGGAAAGAAGCCCCAGTGAGGAGACGAAGCTTCTGAGTGATGTCAATGATGATTTAGTTTAGATTATACTTTACATAATGTTTGTACAAAATTCTTGTATGTAACCTGTGAATATTTGACTTGTGGCTGGTGCCCCCTTTTCAAGTTTCTTCGTCGACTCAAATCCTCGAACCAACATTCACCACCAGTTAATTTGCAATCTCAGAGAATACGACAAGGCTTCAGTTGGCTCGCTCTACAGTGTAGCTCAACCATGCTCCCAATTCTCTGAGCCTATCCAGAATCCGCATGCATATGGGGAAAACAGAGAGTGCTGGGTCAAGCAATCTTTGCGTGACTTGTGGTCGAGTGCGATCAAACGCATCGTCACGGTTCTCCAAAATGATGTTCAGCTACCTATCGGCTTACGAATCTGGTGGTGTCCGACGTCCAAGTTCATGATTCTCCCGCTCCATGCTGCAGGTCCATATCGAGAGGGGAAGAAGAATCATGTGGACATGTACGTCTCTTCATATGCTTCCTCCCTGTCGGCTCTCGTTTGTGTGCACGAGCATGCTTACTCTCAAAAGTCGGTTGAAGTCGCGAGCATTGATTTCGTTTGAGGTGGAGTGCGAGATCCAGAGGATTCGGAACAAGACTAGCATGCCCCCGGACGTGACATTCAAGACCGTCGTGGGCGATGCAGCCACCGTTGAAGGCGTCATACAGGCATGCCGAGACCACTGTTGTGTCCACCTTGTC
>JBBPQI010000196.1:0-10027 GCA_038092445.1 Gyrodon tennesseensis | reverse complement strand
TAACTATTAATCACTAGAAGTAGCAAAAAACATGTTTTGTGACTATGCTATGGGTGGTTACATATAATAATTGCATGCAATCAGAAGTATAATACATGCCATAGCCATCCATAGTTATCAATTTCAGAAGAATGGTGGAATCACAACCATCAATTCTGAATAAGATTATTAAGTTCAAGTAAGGTTTAATTGAATTCAAGTATAATTTGAGCAGATTTGAGCAAGGTTCAAGTAGACTTAAGTAGGTTTGAGCAAGTTTTGAGCAAGTTTTAGCAGATTTTAAGCAGGTTTGAGTACAGTTGGGATTTGAACAAGATTCAAGTGGAAGTTGAGTGAATAGTATATGTTTGTAGATAAGTTTGTCAGGGTCTTTGTAAATGTTCATCCAGGGATTTAAAAGTGGTTGTTCATGTGAAGAATAGGAACAATTCTGAATGGTTAATCTAGCAGTAATACAGGCAGGGTGGAAAGATGGCTGGATGGACAGATGAATGAGTAGGGAGTAAAATATAGGGAGACATGTTCTTCCAACTGTCCAACTATTTGACTATCTGACTGCACACTCACTAGTAATGTTTGTACATTGCTTATACTATATCACCCATACTGTTTGTATACAATTTATATGTTGTCTTTGCCTTACTCATTGTCACTTTCCTATCTCATTACTCCTGTTATCATCTACTTCTACCATTTCCTCTTTTCTTCATTCTCTGAGGATATGGTTCCATTAACTATTTCATAAGTGTTTATCTATTTTTCTGACCAAGCATCTATTCAATAATTTAACAATTTAACAATTCAGCCATCTATCCATCCAAGTGTCTTGGACAGTGACTCTAATAGATGGACAGTTGCATAGATAGTAATTCTAATAAATGGATGATTGAACAGGTAATAACTCTAATGGATAAACAGATGGATAAACAGTGACTTCTTTATAGATTCAAGAAGCTGGAATTAAAGATATGTTTTCTAAACTATGCTTTTCCTTCCACAGATGGTTCATTATAAGCTAGGGATAAATATCTTCTAGACAAATTAAAACTTAGGTCAACTAAGATTAAATTGGTAGAAAACTTAGTAAAGCCAATATGTAAAGTGTTTGCTAATTTTCAACAAATGTTTATGAGCTAGTAATGAAAGCTATGTAAAATAGTCTGGTATTTAGGGTGGTTTGATAGTAGTTAAGCCACTACAAGTGTGCTAGTTAACACTACAGAGTTGCTAGACTTATTGCTGTACAAGCTAAGTTTAGTAAAAGTAACCTTTTTAGAAGGTTATAACTTTGTAAAGTAGTAATCTGCAGATAGTATATGGTATACTTGCACTGCTTACCCTGATCCACAAACTTAACTAGTCACATGCCATGCTCCTTCATTGTGTTCTCAGCCTTTTGAACTACTGCTTTGTAGGCCCACTTCTCATCAGAGCTTCTTGCCATGTTTTCTTCCAGTCAATGTGCACAAAGTAACAAGGGTCCTCCATCTGCATGTAGTTCAGACAGTGATTGCCATTGTAGAGGATAGAAACCTCATCAGAGAATACAGGTTTTTGCCAGATAACCCTGTTCATATAGACTCCCTCATGCATTAGTTTCAGAGAGTTGACATTCAACCATTCCTTTTTGACTCCAACCATGATGGCATTTTCCACCTTCTTGCTCTGCAACCTCTTGTATATAATCAACCACTTGAAGTCCTTCACATACTTTATATTGATGGAACAAGGATTGATCAGCTAAACAATTATTTTGGGACTGCAACCCAAGTCATTTCTATTCAAGAGCATCATGAGGGCATAACCTAGGGTCACCTCTCTCAGGTCTCAATGGATCTGCTCCATCATAAACTGAATGTCCTTGCATTTGACATTCTTGGCATGCAAGCATAAGAGCATGAGTTCACTTTCATATAGCACATTCTACATGTGAGAGAGATGTATCCTGCTCTTGACCTTGGGCATCTTTAGAGTCTTGGCTATACCCTGTGTAGATTTTCTGCCTTTGCCCTATGGCTGGCATGTAAGTATACCATATACTTGTGCAGTGTGAATGTGCTAGACTGCTACCTTCTTTGTTTGAGCCATCCTCTGTTCCTATGTCATCATATTCAGTCTATGTATGTGATGTGTGTGGAAGTGTGTTGCTCACCTCCTCATCCTGGTCCTTGCTTGTGTCAATGTCCATGAATGCTGCCTTTGCCTTTCCTTTTATCTTTGCAGAGACCCATATACCTGTGTAAGTATTCCAAATACTTGTGCATGGACAAAGAAGCTGTCTCCAGTCACCTTTGACTTGCTAATGACCTTAATCTAATAATAAGAGCAATGTGAGGACATTAGATGTTACATACTGACTGGACAAGATCAACAGTCTTCTTACCTTTGATTCCCCTTTGTCATTGCTTTTGATGGTCATGGAATTATTCTTTATATCTTGAGCATGCTGTACAAAGCAGAACATGTGAGTGGAACGATCAGCTGTGTGATGTGAAAATATCTCTGATATGTTTTCAACTTGCCTTGTCTTTTGCTTTGACCATCTCCTTGTCCTCATTCACCTGACATGACTGCTGTCTAAAGAGAGTTTGACATTTGACTGAACCTGCTCATCTTCATGATCTCCTCAGTGATGATTACAGTCTGCTAGGATATGAGTAACTCAAGAGCCTGGAATTTATGGACCAGCTACTCTATCTTGGATTGCATGATTGCTGTGATGGACTCCATGTCCATGTCTGCATGATTGTATGTATCCTGGGATGCTCTGGTTGAGATGCATGGATTAGAGACAAGGACACCATGCTTGCCTGCAGAGCTCTGGAGATTCCTTCAGAACCTACACCAAAGTCTCTTACAGTATGGAGTTGGGACTTAGGAATTTCTGGAATATGACAGCTAGCCTTTCTATGCTTTCTACTAATAGTCTCATAGTTACTTTCATCTGAGCTACTAGTGTCAGTGTCAGTGTCAGAATTAGAATTCTCTTCTGAATCACTATCATCCTTTGAGTGGCAATGTGCACTCAATCCTTTGCAGTCAAATCTGTAATGGTATAGTAATCTTTGTATAATATTGCAAATTTCTTTGAATAGGAAGAGTTTAGATATGTCCTTGGTGGTGTTCCCAGCCAATAGATGGGTTTCTATCCTATCCTTCATATCTCTGGGGATTCCTAACCAGAAATAGATGTTGTAGTCATCTTTTTGGATAACTTTCTTAGTCTTAAGCCATTGGCCTATGACTATAAACTTCCTAACATATTCTCTCCAATCTACTAGGCTATCCAGGGGCTTCTTGCAGTACTTTCTTACAAATCTATCAAGGTCTCCCTTTCTGTATCTAGTCTCTTCTCTTTCTGCATTATAAAGTAAGAGTAGTTGATTTTTTAGACCATTCCAGTTATGGATATGGTATTTATCCAGGGATTCAATAAGATAGCACATGTCTGTGCTACAGCAATTGGTAATCCCCTCACATTTCTCTTGATCAATACTGATTTGGCATTGGCCTAGTACTTGTTCATATTGACATAGAAAATCTTTGACTTTATGGTAGTGTCCCTTGAACTTCTCAGGGGCATCTCTGCTTTTTCTACTGGATAATTGTTGAGGTCCTTGATTAGGATTACCTGAAACCATGTTGAATAGTGTGGTACAGTATAGATACTGTGCATTTGAATCTTAGCATTATAAGTAGAGAATAATCCATCATTTTAGTACATTTATTTATTTATAATAATATATATCTTGTTTTTCTTAGTTTCTCTATGCCATAATTGACCTAACACTTAGTATTCTTGGGTTTCTATGTTTTTCTGTACAGTTGCCATCTATTCAAGCAATGGCAGAAAAGATCTTAGGACTCAACAGTAATTACAACAATGAATAGAGTCAGCGAAAGTTAATCAAAGTGATGGAGAAGGAATTTTGTCCTCAGCTGGCATGATTTACTTATGGTCCATATTATGAAATCCTCAAAGCATTCAATTAGTCCCTGCTAATTCAGTGGGATATTATTTTTTCCACCAAGCTGTCTTTACTTACACATTTGCTCAAAAGCATAGAGTTACATAGCAGAGTTGAGACTATATATGCAGAACTATGCTAGATAATCCAAGGAGATCATGAATTGCACTGAACACATCATTGCTCAAGCTCTTGCAGATCTGTTTCCTAAAAACATTACTGATTTAGCTCTAAAGAATTTGATAGTTGAGCTTCACTGGTTTTTCCTCAGATTCTATTCTACTAATGAACCCCACATTATACTAACTGTTATGACTGGCCCGGGTAGGGACGGTCATAGCCTCTTTGAGGATCAGGTAGGTGAAGCTACCGGGACGCTGACCTAGGGGAACTTCTACTAGGTTCAAAGGATCTAGTGATAGCTAGTCAATGCCGTCAATGTTGACAGCACAGAGGTTCAAAGATAGGCCAATGGAATGTTGCCTAGAGGTTTCAGAGACGAGCATTCACTCATGAGTAGAACGAGGACTTGGAGGAGACAAAGCACAATGGGATTGTGGAAGTAAAGAGGAAGTCTAACTTAGGGTACAAGGTAGATGACCAAGGGTTTATATACTCAATGGGAAATGAGGATGACCAAGCAGTAGAATGGAATGGAATGAATGAGAACACTTGGTCATCAAAGGGGCAGCGGGCTGCGTTAGAACATCATAGATGATGATGGAACAAAGTAGAAATCAATGGAAAGACAAGGAATAACTGTGCCAACTGTTGGAATAATGGGCAGGTTGCATAGAGAAAGAATGGTAAGCATAGAGCAAGAGCCAAGTTATGAAGAAAAGAATAGGGGTCTGGGACCGATCGTAACACTAACCACACTGCTACTGCTTTTCACCAAACGTGACATGCCAAGTATTATAACAAACTAGAATACTATAGGGATTTATATGAATCATTGCTCTTACAATAAGAAGGTAAACTTTGAAGAGACATTGGTTGAAATAAGCAATTAAATTGTTTATGTTGGTAATATTAGTGAATATATATACTAATATTTTGTTTTGTTTTTCTTAGATATTTCCTCTTATTACATATACATTAAAGTACCAATGAGGACTAATGTAAGCATGGCATTGTATCTGGAAGAGCATTATGGCTTTCTTGACACATCATTTGAATATCATAGACAAGATAAATTAACAAGTGTGTTTCTGCAAGGTAGGCTTTTGATTGCTTTTAATTGAATATCATTTGGTCATAATATGAATATAAACATAGCTAATTGAATTGCTGTATTAAAATTATCACATAACTCTCTCTCAATTCATGCTTGTTATTTTAAAACCATATACAATCTCTTGGATTAAAAAGAAGGAGAAACAAATAGAGGAATGGCCTTGAAAAAATTTCATTAAGGAGGCCAATTTTACAATGAGCTGGTAAAACAATCCTGCCTTGATATCTCAAGAGCTAGCAAAGAGCCAGTATTTGAAAGAGAAAAAAGGAATTCCAAGACTAAAGAATACATAACTAGAATATGCTACTTACATATATACTACTAGATCAATGTATAGACCAGGTTATGAAGTACCAGTATAAAATGTGATGAAATATGCTAGAAGGGTTTATATAAGTAATTAAGTAATTAATGGTAACTTCTAGTATAATCTATCATATTTGACATAAGATTATTCTATTGTCTATAATTGAGAGTATCTGATAAGATAAGATAAGATAAGATAAGATAAGGTTAATATTATTGAAAAGTGTTTCAATGGGAAGATAAAGGATGCCAGCATGTCCATAGATCAGAAAGAAGTATTCAGGCTTGCATACAAAGTTCTTTGTATCACATCTTTTTAGTGGCATATAGTGACCATATAGACTGCTTTTAGAAATTTGACTCTGATCAACTTGGCAATTATGGCAGGACAATGGATTAATCTTTTAAAGAGTATCCTTTTGCTACCTGTTATATGATCACCTCACACTAAAGGGTTTTTTCTATTCAATTCCTTCATTTTATCTGAGTTTAGCAGTGAAGTTGTTAAAGTGTGGGACAGATGTAAGCAAGTGCAGGAAGTTAAACTCACAAATCTTCTGTTTGAATACATGCTGATTTTTAATATGAAGAAGACCTTGGGTACCAACATAGTCCATGCAGCTAATGCACTGATGACAAAGAGCACAAATCTTTGCAAGATTCAGGATATCATTGATCTTTTGCAAGCAGATGGTCTTAGTTTCATTAACATTAACAATGAAAGGAAGCTAAATCCATCACTGGCATACAGACTCAAGCCATTCCTTATAGTAGATTTTAATTGTTGAATATTAGTGAATGTGTTTACTGGTATTTTTTTTTTTTCAATTTTTTTCCATTTAGTCATTGTCAACTCTGTTCTACAAGCATATCTCACATATCTGCAATCCAACTGAAAGTCTCAATCTTTCTTTGCAGCAGAAAGAGATAAATGCCACCATTGCTAAACTTAAATCTGGTTCTAATTTCAAGACACTCAAATTTACAGACAACACTGAAATGAATAATTTCTGACATTTTTGTACTGACACAGAGCTTAAAAAGGAAGGATTGTGTCTGAGTTCCATCTTATCCACTGTATTTTATACCACCAAGCTTAGTCAGAGTCAAGTTCAACAAGTCAAGTTGATGAACAAATATCTGGGACAATGGTAAAATGTAAAGATTCAATTGCTGATATCAAGTGCCTCTTTTGTCTATGATGACTCTGACAATGAAGTGGACAGTGATCTATATTAAACCAGTTACAGTACATGCATAATTAGTTATCTTCTATCAAAATACAAATTCTACCACTTGCAGTAGTTAGAATTCTCAAATACTTTAGGGCTAGATGATCCTTTATATGACCTATCTTCTCTATTTTTCTTATAATACTTTACCAATAGGTTGAATAGATATGAACAATTTTCTTCAAATTCTAGCTCTGTTACTATTTACAAGTACATGGCTAAAATAAACATTGTAAATACAAAATATCTATCAAGTACATAGCTAAGAGAGAGGGACAGGACTCTCTGAAATGTTCTGGATTGCTCAGTCTGATAAAGTCTCAGCATCCTCATACTCTATAAAAGATTTACATTTTTTAAAATATCATCAAAAAAACACAGCTCTTAGAATATTCTAGAATGCATAGCCATAGCTAACTCAGTATAACTTAAGTAAAATAGTATATAATATGTAGTTCTGTAGCTGTATTTCAATAGCTCTGGCATGTATTAAGTTTATAATTCAATAAAATCACCATAGCCATTCATAAGCATAGCCACAAAACATACATTTTTATACTCCTAGTCATTGATGACTATGAATAGCTATGTCATAGATTATAGTTGTATGGAATTAGCTATGCCCACTAATAGACATAGCCACAACCATATAGAGAACCAAATTTTTCAATGTTTTCTAACAACAAAAAAACTATGATTATAGATAACTATCTATTCAACCTGATTATTGTAAAGAATTAATATCTTTATTTGAAATACATTTTGTGGCTGTGCTATGGATGGCTCTAGTGATTACAAACAATCATAAATATAATAAACATCATAGCTATTCATATCTATTTATAGTTGTTAATTACTTATAAGTAAAATAAAATAGTGGCTGGTGCTATTTTGATGATTATATATATATGACTATAGATATGACTATGGCTTATATTATATTTATGATTGCATGGATTCACAACAGCCATCCATAGGTACAGCCACAATTGAATGTTTTCTATCAAGTTTCAAGTATTTTAAATATTCCTTGCTATATAGATAAAGAAGCCAACATAGAAATGCTTTGTATGAAATAAATGTTTGTGATTATACAATGATAATTCCATACAATTGTCAAAACATGATATATTTCATAAACAATAGAAACCCTTTCACTATACAAGTATATAATTGTGGCTATGCTGTAGATGGCTATAATACAATTATAACATAATGTATATATGCTACATATATAATTAGCTATAGTTAGTAATTACTTTGCCTGTATACATCTTTTACTAAAAATGGCCACCCTGTCCTAACAATATCACCATGTCTATGGGCACTCTAGAAAGGCTGAGAGATATACTTGAATGCTCTATTAGGTGAAATAATAACAGTACTCTAGAAAATCATAAAGAATGCAATAGCTGTTATTAAAACACACAAAATATGACTTTGCATATTTTATTGACATCAATAAGCTCTGACCAGTGCACTTGGTTAATCAATTATGCTGATCACATGTAATCTCTTGAAAACTATTATATGACTGCTTTTGGTCAAAACTGGCAAGTTTGATATCCAAAAGTTGAAATCAAAGATGTTCATATTTTCAGTCATGACCTTTATAATAAACTATTATATCAAGATACAAAACAATGGGCTGACTATAGACCAAGTCCTTGTAATTTACAATTTCCTTTAATACTAAATCAGAGAATAAGGGCTGGAAGTCACTACAGATTCACTTCTTGGCTTTCATAGTAAAGTTGCTCTAATTCATGTTGATATAATATATATTTTTCAACTTTGATATTTCTCAAAGTTATTTTATACAAGGTATCTCTATGTTTTTCAACTATTAGAGCCACAGCTATCTTATAGTTATTGATCACTAGAAGTAGCAAAAAACATGTTTTGTGACTATGCTATGGATGGTTATAATGATTGCATGCAATCATAAGTATAATATATATATGCCATAGTCATCCATAGTCATCAATTTCAGAAGAATGGTGAAATTACAAGCATCAATCCTGAATAAGAATATCAAGATAGGATAGAATGCAAAGATCCCCTGGTCTGCTCACATGACTTTCATTTCTACAAAACCAGCTATAATTCATTGGCCAACTTTACCCTATTTACAAAAAAACTCTAGTATTCATTTGACTTACATTTTCTTCCCACCTTCTCTTCTCGGACCCATTTTCTATAAAAATAGACTGTGCTACTGTTGCTTCAATTTCTCAGAGCACTATAAGAACATCTCAATACTGTAGAAATACTAACCCTTTTCCTTCTCATTTGATGTTATCCAGTTTAAGTACTTCTTAAACATATCCCCTGGTAATTCCAATGTCTCTTGTATAGCCCCAGCAATTCTCTTTTCTACCTAGCTATAAACACCTCTTCTGAATACCACATACTGGAATGGACACTTTCTATTTCTCTCTGATATATACTCCTTGTGATACACCAGGCTCTTTCCATTGTAGTTTTGATCCTGTGAAAGTCCACAGCTGTAGCAGCAGATATACAATCTGAATCTAAACCACCTTTAGAATATCTGATACTTCTCTTCAGAGGTCTGCAGCTTGAAGCAAAGTGCTGGAAAGTATTCATTAATAAGCTCCCTCATTTTCAGCAGATATTCCACACATTTGTCTTTCAAAACTGAAACATGCTTGTTCAGCTTTGCTGTCTGCTCCAATATCTATCTCTTAATTTACTATGTCATAGTAGCCCATTGTGCCAATGTTTCTTCAAGCTATAATGCACTCCATTGAAATTCAAATGCTAATCACTTCTTTGAAGCTTATAAGATATATCTGCCACAGTCAATCTCTAAATCAGCCTACCATGGGATTCTCTTGCCTGTTCCAAAGAATAGCCATCATAGCCTTCCATTTCTACCAGCTCCCAGGCCATTGCTATATTAATCATAGAAGACCCATATAGGTCATTGCTGTCATGTGAGAGGATGTGCTCTCTATGCTCCTGCAACATTGGCAGTATGTGTCAGCTTTGCAAGTAAGAGTAGACAGACCTGGTGGTGAATCAAGTTTATCTCTGCCTCCTGCTTCCATAAGTCCAGATTGCACTATCATGCATGTTAGAAGGAATATCTGCCAGCTTTACTGTGTTTAGTCATTGCCTGCATGTAAAGACATCCAGAATCTCTCATCTTTGTTTCTAGCCTGTTGTTGACCTCCACTCCTTTCATTTGCACAGCTCAAGTAGATACTCTCTAGTAGCATCATCTATCTAATGGTATGATAGACCTAGCCACCACCTCT
>JBBPQI010000195.1:0-10047 GCA_038092445.1 Gyrodon tennesseensis | reverse complement strand
GGGGGTGGGACACAATATCGTGTGACATCTGAAAAGCTTGTAGTTAGTATATATATATAGCTCCAAGAGACACTTATACCCAGACGGCCTGGCAGGCCCAATGTTGAGCTGACCTTGTGAGTGCTGGAGGGCAGGCCTTGACGTGGCGTCCCTCTCTTTGATGAAGTGGGTGGTTGGGATACAGTGTTGAGTGGCGTCTGAGCATATAGTCAGCATGTGTAATGAGCTTGAAAATGATACGTATGTGAGGACAACTGAGTGTGTCCATTTTTGAGCTGGGCTCGCGCCCGTTGTCACTCGGCATTGCTCTCTTCGTTGACATGGGTGGTCGGGGTGTGGTGTTGAGTGGCGCCTAAGTATTGGCATGTCAGTATCGCATTGAACGTTCTGTAGATACATACGTAGGGATGCTCATCCATTGTTGATGTGGGCTTGGGAGTGCTTGAGCCTGTGGCTTCTTCAGCAGGCACATCGCCATCGCATGGACATTGTTTCTTTATAAGCGAGGGTGGGAGTGATATATTCTTGAGCAGTCTCTGCCACGTAGTCAATACTCGCATTAAAAATATAATTCACTCTTAACTGTGGTATACTGGACTGCTGTGACCAGTGGGTATGCTTGTTAGCCGCATCGTTGCTCGTGTCCTCGTCACTTGAAGAATCTAACTCGTCGGAGTCATGTTGGTCTTCTCCGCCTTCGTTTCTTGAGTGCGTGGTCTCGGCCTCCAGCATGGATGTGAATGCATACAACATATCATTGGAACGTGAAGGGTCGGCTGGTGGGGTACACGATACCCTGATGATTGGCGACTGCCTCATGGGTTGTCGTGGAGGAGGTGCAAGATCTTCACTTTCGTAGTCATCAACAAGACCTCCATATTGCGTAGATACATAACCTAGACGAAGTGTCAGCGAAATGACAAATAAAAATCAGTTCTACGTACCTGTTTGTGAACTTGAGGTACCGGTTTTCAGACCTAAGGGGTAGGGACTTTCCATATAGCTGTTAAGAAAATCTATGGAAAAAGATATGGACCTTGTTGCTGCTCATGCTCGCTGAGTGATTTCTCCCCAGTTGAAGTGTTGCAAAGTTTGTCGTTCCGCCAGTTTGGGAGAAAGCTGGATGGTTGATGCTTGCTGGGATCGCCAAATGCAGTCGTTGCCTTCTTCATCAGCCTGGGAGATGATGTGGGGATGAGATACATGGGTGATAGGTGTGGAAGTGGCGCAGAGGTGTGCAAGTTGGGATCGAGGTTTAAGTTACTCACCATTCTGAACTTCCATTTTCAGACCTCTTTCTTTTCCTCCTGTAATTGCCCGAGTGGCTCATATCGACTTCTTTCTTTTGTTCTTCCATCTCATCCCCTTCATTCTCCATCTCGCCATCTTCAAACCTCTGATCATTATCGTTATCCTGCTGGGTAAGTAGTTTCGTCAACATTTTCACCATCACGCACTACCGATTTCACCTACCAGACGATTGCTCACAGCAACATCGACATTGCCTTTCCATCTCTTTGACACCCTCCTGGCTTCCTCTTCTCTAGCTACCTCCACTCCATCTGCAGCCCTGTGCTTCAGTGCGTGTCCCCTGCCTTCTAGATTTGCCATACCCTCATTATCCTCGCCTACAGTGCCTCCATTGTTGAATTCAGTGTCCTTTGTTGAGATGTGGCTGTCTTGATAGATTCCATACATGGCCTCATGTCCACCCTCATTCCCAGCTTCGTGTCCACCCTGGTTTTTGGCCTCAAGTCCGCCTTCATGGCTAGTGGCATGGTCTCTCCACTTGGCCATCTGTTCTGTCCTGCTGTCTGCACTGTCTATTCCACCGTGCATATCCTCTGTCTCATATTCATCTACCAACCTTGCTATTAGCCGGAGTCATGCTCAGGAAACGACATATGTACCATGGGACTACAAGGCGAGTGAATTCGAGCTCAAGCTCACACATTGACTAGCCAGCCCCATGGTTGTATGCAGCTGCTTTGTAATGCCAGGACTGGGTGGTTCTCGAGCCTGTGCATCCCGTTCTTGTTGCTCCGCGAGTAGTTTCGCCTCGAATGCTTCAATTTCACCAATAGCAGCTGACTTCTTCGCTGATCGTGTCTTTGCCTCTGACCTTGACGTGCGTTGCCGGCTACTCAGTGCATCAAGATCAACTAGCCCTGGGTGGATGTCCCTATTCTTCTTCCAGGTGGAGACCATCTAACATTTGCAGTGCTGTGAAGTTCAGTCTGAGTGAGTCTGCAATGCGTACTGTGACAGAACTTGAAGTAAGACAAAAACACTGTCACAGAGTGTGCAGTGGAACTCACATGATTAAACACCAGCTACAAACAAATGATGTAACTTAAACTAATTTAATGTCTCCCCAACCAAGCACTAGTATTTGTTACTACTAGTAGTTGCTTGTCAATAATTCCTAATGAAAGGGACTTTACTCTACAGGTAATCTGTTGATGCCACTGCCCTTCAGTCACATACCTCAATACACAGCTTGACACACTGTCAATAAATACAGGTGAGCTGATCATTGGCAGGCATATAGACTGAGTGGGACTGTATACAGTCTAGTACTACTAATATGACAGGCAAGTTAGGACTTAGCCTTGCAACCTGGTACCATGGAGCTACTAGCAGATCAGAAGTGGATGCTTCTACAAAATGGGACATACTCAGGCTGAGTCTGAGCCTGAGATTGCTGGCAGTAAGAAAGAAAATGTAGCTGTTCAGGGTACTAAATCTTATTGAGCTTTAAATACTATAGTAATTCTCTTATATATTTCATATTTTTGATATCTTATATCAGCAGAAGATTATCTAGATACTGGATATATTTCACATTTTTGATATCTTATATCAGCAGAAGATTATCTAGACACTGGATATATTTCACATTTTTGATATCTTATGTCAGCAGAAGATTATCTAGACACTGGATATATTTCACATTTTTGATATCTTATATCAGCAGAAGATTATCTAGACATTGGATATGTTTCACATTTTTGATATCTTATATCAGTAGAAGATTATCCTAGACATTGGATATATTTCACATTTTTGATATCTTATATCAGCAGAAGATTATCTAGACACTGGATATATTTCACATTTTTGATATCTTATATCAGCAGAAGATTATCTAGACACTGGATATATTTCACATTTTTGATATCTTATATCAGCAGAAGATTATCTAGACATTGGATATGTTTCACATTTTTGATATCTTATATCAGTAGAAGATTATCTAGACACTGGATATATTTCACATTTTTGATATCTTATATCAGTAGAAGATTATCTAGACATTGGATATATTTCACATTTTTGATATCTTATATCAGCAGAAGATTATCTAGATATTGGATACATGTCAGTATGCTTCATTTCTACCTGAACTAATATTTAAAACATATCCAGATGTATTGTGGGAGCTATAATGTTATATTTTTCACATTTCATGGGAGATTTATAGGAGATTTGTGCAGGAACAGAGATGCTGTTTATAACCTTTGTTTCTGGTAATGTCACCAATCTGTCTGCTTCTTATCTGCTTATGCAATTGCTTAGATAGCATTTGCAAAGAATTTTGCAAAGCATCTATTAACTATCTACAAATCCTAAATATACACTGCAGAGGATGCCCTTGCCTCCATAAAGGCCTCTGAATCCTGGCAAACAAATGGGCCAGAGACTAAGAAAAGGCACAGTGTAGGTGACGCTCCCATATCCACCTTTTCCTCTTCTCAGAGTGACTTGATTCCTTTTTACTCCTTGCAGCCTAGCATAATGATCACCAAGCATGCAAGCACTGCACACAATGGAAAAGGTGCAGTGTAGGTGATGCTCCCATACCCACCTTTTCCTCTTTTCAGAGCAACTTGATTCCTTTTTACTCCTTGCAGCCTAGCATGATGATCACCAAGCATGCAAGCACTGCACACAATGGAAAAGGCACAGTGTAGGCAACGCTCCCATATCCACCTTTTTCTCTTCTCAGAGCAACTTGATTCCTTTTTACTCCTTGCAGCCTAGCATGATGATCACCAAGCATGCAAGCACTGCACACAATGGAAAAGGTGCAGTGTAGGCAATGCTCCCATATCCACCTTTTCCTCTTCTCAGAGTGACTTGATTCCTTTTTACTCCTCACAGCCTAGCACAATGATCACCAAGCATGCAAGCACTGCAGGGAATATGAATGTTCATTGATCATTGGCACAGCAATCTTGTACAAGTTGCATAGCATATTCTTTATCTAACTTGGCCTGTAACTTCACTGAGCTGTCTGAATCATTGACCTCAATCTATAAAATGCCTGTTAGTAAAAACCCTCCTTTAATATTAATATTTGTCCACCATTGGGTAGTTGTGCTCAAACTCCTTGTCTAACATTATGATTTTCTGCCACTTGATGAACCTGCCATCTGACATTCTATTCTTACTGTAGATTATGATGAATTATATAGAATCAAATCCAAGGAAGCTCCATATTGACAACTAATGCTCAGACTGATAAGTTGGATTGTAGCTTGAGAAAAGTTCAGATAGTGGGAATATGGTGGAATATAGCATAACATTACCAGGATGAGTGGAGAGTTGGTATATCAATAATTTTACATGTTGCTTATTGTTGCTTATTTCTACTTATTTACTGCTTACATACCATTGAAAGCATGCTAAACACTAATACACTGAAATAAGATTGCATAAGCAGAAATAAGCAACAATAAGTAACATATAAAATTATTGATGTGCAAAGAAGTAAGTAAGGGGAAATTATGGCAAGCACTGAAAAGGATTTAATGAGCAGAGAGTTGCCAGTGGTCCTGTGAATGGGTGTCCAGTAGTTTGCTGCAAAATATTCTTCAGACACAGCCACTCTATTAGTAGAAGACTATCTTTTATTAATTTATTACTTAAGAACAGTTACACTATAATTACTACTACTAACACAATAATAAATATTCAACTTGTTTGATATTCATATAAAGGAAATTCACAACTTTTATTTTACAGTGAAGTCACAGCATGGTCACCTGTAATTCAAGCCTAGTACTGGGTTTTTATACACAAACAAGCATCAAGTTACATAGAAATATAAGCAAAGGCTATTTAAGTTAAAAGGCTAGCTTGTATGCATGATAATCAGAAAACTTGTTAACATAATAGGCAGAGAATGCAAAAAGAGAATCAGTATGACTGAAATCTCTAGGAATGAGAGTATCACCATACACTGGAATTAAATGAGCAGGACATAAAATGCTGTCTATAGAAATAACAGAAACTAAATGTTTACCCTGATCATCAAATTCTGGCTCTACCATCCACATGCCTGTTTTAGGGCATGGATGATCACCAACAAGATCAAACCACTGTACCAAAGCACAAGAGTATTTGATGCTCTGATATTTGAAAGAAAAAAACAAGAGAACTTGAGCAATATACAAGCCATGAATACCTGGCAAAGTAGAGTCTTTTTCAATAAAAACACAATCAAACCTAGCAACTCTGGAATTTCTCCAGGATGGAAAAGCATGAATATGTTGTCTATGCAATCCTTCAATACCACATTGCTCACTAGAAGCATAAAATGTGGCAACAGCTGATGAGTAGGAATATCCTCGTGTGATGACTGGAGGATATTCATTAGAGGAATAATCAATATGAGAATGTTGTTCCTCATATACAAATTTTGCCACCAGAGTAGACAGATTTGAGCAACAAACATGATTACCCATTTCTTGAAAGGTTTGTAGCTGTCTGGGATCTATTAACATTAAATGCCAGTAGTATCTATTGCCAGTGATTGAAAGAATAATAAGAAAACTCACTAGGTACTTTGGCTAGCTCAACCCATGCATCTATATGACTCTTCTTCAAGTCAACTTCTTCAGCATCATTGACATTACTATCATCTCGATATCCCTCTTCATCATAAGGCCTAATATTGCTAGTAACCCATGGATTATCTGGTTCCATTATGGCAGGTATAGTGAGTAGCCCTTTGATATAATAGTATAAAGTTCAAATCTTATAATAAAATAAAATGTTAAAATATACCTTCTACAATGCATGCATTTCTAAAAGATATGAGATTATCAAGTCATTGATTGATGATCAAAATTTGCTTCAAAGCATCATTCTTGTTTGAGCGTCGATAGGGCTTTTTAACAGCTCTAATATGCTTGGATTCTGTGATAGATGAACAAAGTCCATTAGGAGCATCAAAAAGTTGGATAAACTCCTTGTAGTATTGGAGTGCATGAATGCGAGGAATGGATATTCCTGAAGGCCTAACTCCACAAGCCTGAAAGATTGAACGATGAGTTTCAAACTGTTCCAAAGCATTGTCGAGTGTTGTCAGATCTTGTTCATCCAAAGAGTATTGGCAAACAGTGTAACAAAACTCCATGAAAGCAGTTATGGCCTGTACCATTTCAACTGGTACATAATCAGCAATTGCTGGCAAATAGATCTGAATTAAAGAAACCATTATCATATTACTATAAAATATAAATATAATCTACAATGCTTACTTTCATTAGAGCTTTAGAGTCATTTCCAGTCCATTGTTTGAATCCTCAACCTTGTGGAAATCTTCTTAATCCAGGAAAGGATGAAACAGCTGCAAGTCTATATATAGTTTTAGCAATTATTGGAAATATAAATATACAATATAAAAAAGTTCATACTGACGATCAATATCTGCTAAAATAGAATAAGGATCTTGATAGTGCAGCTTGATATATTCCTCTACCCATGAAACAAGATAATCTTTGAAAGTCCCTTTGATGATTTGATGAAGAATATCAGAAGCAATTAACTCATGGATATTTGCTCTTGGAAAGTTGGCAGTAAAAGGCTAATTTTATAACTTAGTAATTTGATTTATGATATATTGATACAATACTTACAAGGATACCATCAACAATCCCATATTTCTTCCACAAGTCAGTGGAGTTCAAGAGATTCATTGCCAGTCTTGTGTGATCATGATTATGAGGGATTTGTCTTGACTCATCCAAATTCTTTCAATCAGCAAGACATCTTGAATAGAAATTTGAAGAAAAGAAAAGATATACAACTTGATTATTCAAGGATAGATCATAAAATATAGTACTTACTTGGGACACCATCCTTGAACAATACAGGACAAAAGTACTTGCTCAGGATAGTCAGCAATATATGGCCCAATGCCATATATGACTCTTCTATAATGGCCATCAGCACATAAAGTGACTTCAGGTTTGGACATAGCACTATGCAAGGGTTCAAGAGCCACTTGCAAAGATGTGTGAAATAGATGTCATCGAAAATCATGAAATTCCTGATCATTTTGAAATTCCTGATCAGCTAGTAACAGAAATATTATGTTAATATCTTTTTATATCCATATACTCATATGCCAATAAAAACATACTTTTGGGAATAGCCAGAAATCCCAACAAGCTAACAGCTGATCCATGGCTACGTCTGGCACTATTATGAACATTGCCAGTTGTAACATAAAGTGGCCAATATTCAATGTTGCCAGTGGCAACAGAGACAGTAGTCTTGTCACTTCCTAGAATAATAGGAACAAACATGGCACCATGATTTTCCTCATCCTTGGAAAGAATATTCTGAACAATCATTAGTGAATTCTTTAAATTTCTTAGTTAAATTATGAGTATCATATGAACTCACACATTGTTCCCAAGCCCAATTTCCTGACATAAAGTCAGACCATATACAGTTTTCATGGTCTCCAAAAACTTGATATGGACAATAGTCCATGTAGTTCTTGAATTCTGGACAGGCAAGCTGGTCTTGAACAACTGACTTGATGTTATGAATTACCAATTCATATGTGGCCTGTTTCCAAGTAGGAAGACTTTCACATTCATTCTCTCCTACCAAGTCTGCACCTGCATAGGAGAAAGAAAATGACTGCCATATCTTTGAAGTATCAATCTGATCTATTTTTTGCAAAAGATCATTGGCTGAAGTAAAAGGAGGAGGCTGAGACTCAGGCTTGTGATCATCTTGATTGAATGCAGCCCAAATTTGCATGAGTTCATTTATTTGAGCTCTAGACATCTCATTCCTGTGGAAGAGAAAGTCTGCAAGTTCAAACTGAGCTTGATTGGAGAATGGATGCCAGGAATTTTGTTCTCTGGGTCCAGTTGGGTGGAGAGAGGATGGCAAGGCACCCTCTGGCAAGTCATTACCATCAAGATCACAACAGGTACCTTATGAAAATCATTTGATTTATCAATATAATTGTCAATTTCAACTTGTCAGAGTAAGATGTAAGAATTACCATTTAAAACTGGGTGGGGGATGTAATAAGAGCCATGTGGTAGTTTGATGTGGCCCTCCTGCCTTGCTCCACTGGAATCATGTAAAGTGTGCTTGTGCTCAAGAAATCTTGCATGAGACACAAAGCCTCTTCCACATGATGGACTAATGGGATTTGCACAGAAAAACTGGCGAGCCTTGAATGTTGATGTCATTTTGCAGTGTCTAATTATTTTGTGGTGAGCACTGTGCACACAGGACATTCAAGGTTTAGAAGTAGTAGTAACATGCCAGTAGTGCTAATGACTCAGGCATGTTGCTTTTTAATTTGTTATATTATCCACATTAAGTGGTCACAACTTGAAGTTAAACAGTTTAGTACTCACTCATGTTATGTCACAGTGCTTGTGACTCGCTTCAAACTTGCTTCAACAAAGTTCATGTTAGACAGTCATGAGACTCCTGGCAGAAAAAAAAACACCCACTGCCCACCCACAGCTGGCTAATTGCAGTCTCAATGTTGCAGAGCAGCTATGTACAAGCACAGTGCTGGCAAGTCAACATGTGAGCTCAAGCTCAGATCACTGTGAAACAATGGTACATACATATTTTCAACTCAAATTGGCTGATGCTGACAAGACAGAACACCATGAGGGAGTTGACAGTGCATGCAACAGTACAGAACACACGACGGATGGCGGAGGTCGCACTGCTGGGCACAAGACAAAGACAAAGCTGGGAACGATGATAGACACAAAGTGGGGAGTGAGGACGGACACGAGGCCATATGCAAGGTCAGTCAAGACTGTCACATGTCGATAGCATGCACCAAATATGACAATGGAGACACTATAACAGAACACACAGCAGATCAGGGAGGGCGCACTGCAGGGCACAAGACAAAGACAAAGCCGGGAACAATGATAGATACGAAGCGGGGAGCGAGGACGGACACGAGGCCATGTCAGTCAAGACAGTTGCACGTCAAGAGCACTTGCTGAATTTCACAACAGAGGCTGTAGGAGAGGTTGATGAAGGAACAGCGGATACAGAAGAGAGGGTATGCGCACAGAAGAGAAGGCTCTGGAGAGAGTGGAGGTGGCTGGGAGGATTTCACTGCGAATGGGCACCAGGTAAGTGGATCAGTAGCGCACGTTTTCATTCAAATAAAGCTCACATAACTGACAACTAGGATCCGGCCTAGTTTGTGTTGGGGGATGGGAATCCATGTCCGAATCGTGATATTGTACGAAGGGCTGTGTCAGCATGAATCGCTGGAGAAGAAGAGGAGAGAATGGACTTTCAGATCGGATCGTTGAGTGATCTGAGGTCCAAGAGTCTTTACTGCCACTAGATTACTCACCAGACAGGACACGTTACAGTGATAATCAGATGGTTGAAGACAGCGAGTTGGAGAATGAAGGGGGGGATATGGAGGGAGGAAGACATTGTGAGCAACTCGGGCAATTACGGACTTGGAAGGGAAACTTTGTCTGAATATGGAAATTCAGAATGGTGAGCAAACCTTGTTAACAGTCGCTGACCACCTTCTCAACTTGCTCACTATTGCTTCTGCACCATTTCCACACCTAACCTCATGCATTTGATCCCTGCAATGTCCCTCAGGCCAACGAAAAAGCAGTGATGACGCCGTTTTCCAATCCCAGCAATCGTCAACCATCTGGCTTTCCTCCAACTGCTGCAACGGGAAACGTTTGCAACACCTCAAAGAAATCAGTCAGCGAGAATGAGCAG
>JBBPQI010000194.1:0-10054 GCA_038092445.1 Gyrodon tennesseensis | reverse complement strand
ATAGTGAGCATGCACTTCAACTCAAGCATGAAAAGCTATAGTATAAAAATGCAAATGCTGGGATTATCCATGAGAAAGCCATGGCAAGCAAGAAGTCAGAGATTTGCCTCAAAAAAGCCAGGGCAGAGGTTATATCTGAGTCACTGAAGCTAAAGCAGATAGAGGTAGAGGCTCTCAAATTGGAGTTGATAATGAAAGGAATTACTATCAATGACATATAAACCATTTTGTATACTTCTAGTTCTGTAGCCCTTATACATGTATCTCTGCATGTATCCAAGTCAATTGTTATATTTGACTCTCCAAAAGCTTCTGCATTAATCTAAGATGAAATGTATAACCTGGCCTTTTATCATTGATATCCATTTCAGTTCCTTCTGGATCACCCTCTGCTAAATCACCCTCTGCTCTTGCCCAAGCTTCTGAAGCCTTTCTTTGGGCTAACCTTGGCCCATATTTCCATTCTTTAAACTGAATAATCATGTTGTGAAGAATAATACAACAAAGCACCCAGTTCATTGTATATTCAAGACTTTTCTGGGATTGAGTGGAAATGCAAAGCTCTCAAAGGGATTGAAAATGACCCTTGAGTGCATCAAAAGCATGTTCCACCCTCACCCTTACCTAAATTTATAAGCAAATGATAAAACTTTAAAAGATTTCAACTTATCTCAAACAAATAATAATTAAACTTTCTCTGCTCTTTGCTCAGTGCTTGATTTCTTGGCTTCTTAAAGGGGGGGATAAGCCAAGTAGAGAGAGGATAAGCACTATTACCTCATATTCACTCATCATCAGCTAGAAGAGTATCATGTTCCTGATAGATTTGTATGCCCCTGAATGCATATGAATCATGTGCACTGCCTGGATGGTCAAGTTCATAGTTCACAATTTGTAGATTATGGGGCATAATGACCACCTACAATATAAAGAAACCATTACAAATTCTCCTTTAAAAAAATTAACAACTTACCTGACAATTTAAGAAATATCTAGATTTGTGATCAAAGAAGATTTCTCCATAATATCCAGGCTTTTGAAAAGGGGGGATAGAAGACCCATCAGTTGCTAACCAGCCATTACACCACTACTGGCAGATAACACTACCAGCATATGCTTTGGCATTTTGGTGGTCAACAGATTCTGAGTTAGAAGGAAAATAAATAAAGGTATCATGTTGGTTCAAAAGTACAACCATGACTTGGTTAGTACAGTTGATAACTGAGCCCTTGCCTACTCCTGTCCATAATGCAACATCTGAGATAGAAATTGCATTATCATAGTGACCAGCATAATTGAGAAAAATAGCAAGCTGGACAGCTATAGGAAGCTGCAGATTAACTGTAGACTGGGAATGAAAGATTGGATGGCAAATGATCTGATTCAAGATATCATCAAAGATCTCTGAATCAACCTGAAGTTTCCTATGAAAGGCTTTGAGGTGATCCTTATATTATGCAAGCACATGAATCTGAAAAGCACACATAGGAGGTGCATGGGACTATAAAGCACACAAGCCTGCAAAACCTCCTCTTTAAATGCTGCAATGGCATTGATGAAGCAATTATAATGGCTAACAGGACTCACATTACTGATATCAGAATCTGATGAGGAATCTGATAAGTCATTGGAAAATTCTGAATTCAACATGAGATCAGAAAGAATAAGAATAGGGGATAAAGGAGAAATAGGAGAAGGGATGAAGCCAGGGAGGCCATTATCAAAAGACTCTGAGCTACCAATGGTATTAGACTCATCCTCAAATTGTTGTTCAAGGTCAGCCTGCTTGAGCTGGTGAGCCAGTTGTGAGACTATCTGGATATTATGGAGAAGTTGTTGTCTTGTTGATTGTTGTGGTATTATGGGCAGGGGGGAAAAAGAGTTTTCTCATATCCATGAGCCATTTCTTATATACAAATTAGTCTGATTTTGTTATCTACTAGTACTAATTTTACCTTGTAAGCTTGTTTTGTGCTTATTATACTCCCAGCTACTGTATGGGTAAGTTTAGTAGCCTAATTTGGAAGCTTGTGTGATGTTGTGGCATGGGATTTGAGCCACATGAGTAATGGTGGCATAGGCAGTGCCCACTAGACCAATAGTCTGTTCTGTAGTCTATAGAAAAGGTATTCATATATGGTAAGTTATGGCTTGCTTAGCATTTTTTTTTCACACATCCAACAGCCCAGATCTTCCCAAGTCATACTCACTCTCACCATTGCCCCTCACCTTTGCCCTTGTCATTGCCCTTGTCATTTCTCTCATTCCATGAATGGTGGCCTCTCATGCAATCACCACAATGCAGGCATGGTGATACCAGTTCATATTTGTGATGTATGTGGCTGTTACTGATCCACTAACCCTCTCTATTCTGTCTTTCTCCTTCAGAATATGCATGTTCTCACATATCTGGTTGTCACTCACTTATTGATCCTCCCCATTCTATCTTTCCCCTCCAGCTTGTGCATGTTCTGGTATATGCAGCTGTCACTGATCTATTGACCCTTCCCATTCTGTCTTTTCTTTTCAGAATGTGTGTGTTCTTGCACATCCAGTTGTCACTCACTTATTGACCCTCCCCATCCTGTCTTTCCCTTCAGCTTGTGCATATTCTGGTGTATGCAGCTGTTACCAATTTATTGACCCTTCCCATCCTGTTTTTCCCCTCCAGTGTGTATGTGTTCTGGTATATCTGGCTGTTACCCATTTGTTGGCCATCTCTATCCTGTCTTTTCCCTCCAGCATATGCATGTTCTGATATATCTGGCTGTCATCTATCCATTGACCCTTCCCATCCGGTTTTTCTCCTCCAGTTGGTGTGTGTTCTGGTATATCTGACTGTCACCCATTTATTGATCCTTTCCATCCTGTCTGTTCCATCTGGGAAGTACATGTTATCATGTATCCAGCTATGACCCACTCATTGATGCTCCCTATTCTGTCTTTCCCTTCAGGAAGTACATATTCTCATGTATGTGGCTATATCCATTCATTGGCCTTCCTGTCCTGTCTCCCTCTCCAGGAAGTGCATGTTCTTGTATTTAGCTGCATCCATTCATTGACTCTTCCTGTCCTGTCTTCCCCCTCCAGTGTGTGCATGTTCTCATGAATCTGGCTGTCATCCACTTGCCTAATATCCCTGGTAGTTTTAAAGAGAATGAAATCAGATTCTTGGTGGGTTTGCTGTTGCCTTCCCTATGGGCATTATTCACTATGTGGAACAGGGGACTACCCTTCACACAGTCACACATGGGCAAAATTCTTCAAGGCCAGTTACTAACAAGGAAAGACTTGATATGTGGATGTCATGCCCTTGACCTCGACAATAAGTTGTGTTTCTTGAATTCCTTTCTCATTGTTGAATGAGCTCTTGCTCTTGTTTGCTCATCATCATTGTTGCCATTGTCCAATATGTCATCTTCATCACTTATGGTGACAAACAGTCTGTGGGCCAGGGCCAGTGGTGGTCTGTGGTGGATGGTATAGGAGGCAGTGGGTTGAGTTGGTTGATGGAGACAGAGGTGGGGGCAGGGTTAGCATTGGTGCAGACATAAATGCAAATGACATCTCAGATGTGGGTAAACATGGCACCTTCTGCACTTGCTGGATGCTCAAATATACCCATTATTGATTTGATACAAGGATTTGGTGGTGTATTTGTTGGATGTGATTGCAACCAAGGTGTTTACAACACAGGTGAATCTCTCTGGGTTGCTGTGGGTGGTATTTAATCATCCCATCCATTTCCCATTGCCTTGTCATGCCACAATGTCCTAGCTACTGTATAGTAACTATAAAATGTGAATAAATTGTATTGTGTTCCCCTTTCCCATTGTATCTCCTTGGATGAATTTTCAATACTTAGCAAAAAAAAGAAACCCATCATCATGTGACATCATGTGACATTAGCCAACCACCTGTTATGTGATTCCATATGGTTGCTTCAGTTATGTACATGGCTGGTTGGAGTTGCTCATACTCATGTGATGTGGTTGCTCATGCTCACATGGGACTTTGATGGGAGGAATCAAGGGTTGTTCTCAGGGGGGTGAGTGTGTGCTCAGACTTTGTATTTTCAAACAGAGCTGTTGAAGCTCACACTAAGCAAGCACTGATTTCATTCTTAGCATGAATGTAGACTTATTACTGACACCATTCTGACACTGTTCTGACAAGGGTCAGAGTGGTTTAGAGTCAGTTAGAACACAGAATGAGTCCATCTATTGTTACTAACAGGTGTCATAACAATAATTAGGATAACCATCCTTCTTGATGATGGTCTGAGAAGTGTAAGACTTGGGAAAGCACTTTGTACAGACATTATTCTCAATACATCTTTGAAAAGAGCAGGGACCATGAAGTATACATCTGGTAACAGTGAAGTGAAGCTGTGGATGGATGTTTGAATCAGAAATTTGTGCTGAGATGATAGTATCAATTTGCTCCACAGAACAAATTTTATCTTGCTTCTTCAAAAAGATTAGAAGGTGTATATGAGGTAGACTCTGCTTTTGATGCATGATGGTATATACAAACCCAGCCACATGTCTAAAGTAGCCATTATGAATTTTCTTCAGAAGAGCTTGCTGTTTGGCATAAAAGACTCAAGCAACCAGATTAGGTCTATCCATAGTACTTTGACCTATAGTCAAATATGGTTAGTGGACAGACTTGAACATCAAATTAAATATATATATACACCTGGAAGAAGATTCTGAGTAACTTCAGGGCAGCTTCCATTGGCAGTCATGGTAAGAAACAAATCAGGTTTTCTATATTCTTAACAGATGGCCAAGGAGTCCTGAAGAAGTTATTGCATATAGTGAGTTCTACCCTTGTGACTGAAAGGCAAGATAACATGTCCAACTTGACCCAGATCTTGACCAGCATCATTATGAGCTAAACAATCTCACAACCCTTAATATAGATCAGCTCTAAGTTTTGTCTGATTGTTTGCAACCCAAGTAAGATTGGACTGATGAATTGAAGCCCAGGCATCACAGACCAGCTGCTGAAAAGGTCTACCACCCTTGAAAAGATTGGGTGGCTCTATTTGAGGTGGGTGCACATGCAGTCTATAGGCATACCAAAGGAGCTGGGTAACTTTCTTGAAGTGATGTGAATTGCCATTACCATTGGCATTTTGTAAAGGGATATTGAGATGTCAGCCTTCCTCTCCATGTGGAAAGAAGAGAACATAATGAAGAGGAAGATAGGAAGAATGCAGGTTGCTAACACAATATAGACCACCACTTTGCAGATATATAATAATATCACAATGAGCCCTGACATGCTAAGAACCATTATCAGGAACAATTGCAGCTATTTTATCAATAGTAGGAAGATTGTAATGTTTTGCATCAGTATCCTGCTGTAGATAAATATGCATGTGAATATCTGTATGCTTCTCTAGAGACTTGGCCTATATGTAATGAGAAGAATTTGTAAGCTGATGTATGAAGATATTAAGACCATGCTGGGATCTCCTAAGAATAACTCCAGATCTCCAGAGTTCAGACAGATAAGCATTCAGCTTCATCTTATATGATACACCAAATATCAGATTAGCTTGTATTTTAGAGTGGAAGGGATATGGCTTAGAGAATGAAGGATCAAGAGGATTATAAGAGGATTGGATTGGAGTCCATACCTAGGTTGATTACAAGCTGAGTTATATATATTTTCAAAAGGGTTTATATATAGAGAAAGAATCAGATTAGTAATGGAGAAATGTAACAGATTGGTAAGTAAACCAGAACAGATGTACAGAGAGGGCCAGAGCTGTGTTTCTAAGCAAACACAGGAATGGAGGAATCTATAGAGCAGAACTAATACTAATTGAGTACAGATGAAATAGAGAGAAGTACAAGAATGACTAAGTAAAGTCTGGAGGTTGGAGTTGTATCTTTGGATGAGAACACATTGGAGTTTGAGATGGAAGGGGTTGGAGGTGGATCTGGAGGACCAGATAAATGATATATGACAGAAAATAGATATGTAAAACAAAATAACTAATCCTCATGATTTCATAGGCTTGCTTATAAACCTCAGTATATGGATGAGATGCACTCAAGATGGTGGAGAGATTTAGCAGAATTCCAGAATTGAGAAGAGGATCACATTGAACATACTTGTACCTATCATTTGCATTCTGTGAATCATAGATATAGAGCTGGGTATAGGAGGGTTCAACATTATCTGGTGATATGAGAGCTCTCATCAGATGATGAAGTGCACCATGCATATAAAAAGATACTGGATCATGTTACAATTGGTTAAGGACCCCTATCTTTTCTTTTCTTTACTTCATCAGTTCGCTATGCTCACTATTCTCTCTATGCAATCTGCCCTTTACCCTACCAGTTGGCACAGTTATTCTTCCTCCTTCCATTGGTTCCTTCTTGTTTCATCGCCTTCTATGGCATTCTACTGCAGCCCTCTGCCCATTCACTGACCAAGTGTTCTACTACCTTCTATTACGTTCCACCGCTTGGTCATCTTCATTTCCTGTTACTTATATAAACTCCACGTCATCTACCTTGTAATCCAAGTTAGACTTCCTCTTAACATCCATCTGTGTTGTCTCCTTCGAGTCCCTGTTCTACTCTTGAGTGAACACTCACCCTCTGAACCTCTAGGCAACCTTTGTTGGCCTATCCCTTGAACCTTTGTGTTGTTGATGTCAATGATATCGACTAGCCTTAGCTAGACCCTTGACCCTAGTGGAAGTTCCCTAGGACTGTGCTTAGTAGTTTTCCACTATCTAAATCCTTGAGAGACTATGACCATCCCTATCCGGGCCAGTTGTAACAGATCAGATATTTGAATGGCTTGATTATTGATATCAACATCAATGGAAGTAAAAGCCAAAGCATTGTTATGCTGGCAAATCTTCTTGAATTTACTACAATCCTGAGGATTATCAAAGAGATCTTGAAGATTGTAGGGCCACTGTTGAATGGAAGGAAGATTAACCTGGCCCTGGAGATAGCACATGCCAAAGCAAGGATTACAAATTCTAGAATTGGAAAGCTTTTCAGAAATGAAATGCAAACCATGACACTTAGGACATTAAATGTTCATTGGTTCCAAGGAATAAAGCTTAATAGATTCAATATATGGTCTTCCACCAGGAGGAATACAATGAGACGGTTGAGGATTGAGATTTGAATCAGAGTCTGGATTTGGATTAGAGTCTTGATCTGGATTTGGATTTGGATCTGGATTTGAAAATGCCTTTGGAAGTGGTGGTAATGGTGATGGTAGTAATGATGGATCTAAATCTGAGTCCAAGTTAGAGTTAGAATCAGAATCTTGGCCTGAATATGGAGCTGGGGCTCTACTTGGATTAAGCAATCTTGAAACAGGTCTAGGAGAAGGCTGAGAATTTTCATCTATTTTATGAACAGAAGCTTCCTGTTGTCTTGCTTGATCTTGTTTATATTGTTCTGCTAAGCACTGGTTATATTCTCTTAAGGCTTCTAAATGTAGTACCTGAGAGAAATGTTGTACTTGTTCAATTGCAAGATGCTCTTGAACCTCATGTTCCTTCTGTTGTTAATGTAGTGCCTGCTGTTGCTCCTCATGAACTCTCAGATGATGTAGTTCCTGCTGTTGAAGAGCCTGCTGCTGTGCTTCAAGAAGCCTTTGATAATGAAGCTCCTATTGATACTGCTGCTCCAAAAGTCTTTGATTATGTAGTTCTTGCTGTTGCAATGTCTATTGCTGCATCACAAGTAATCTTTGGTGATTTCTTTTCAATTCTTGCAATGTAGCTAGATGCTCCTCATGCTGTCTTTGACAATATAACTTCTCTCTCATAAAAGCCAATCTTTGATCCTCTGCAAGTCTTTGTTGCTCTGCCATTTGCAATTGCAATTGCTGATGTTGTTAATGTTGTTGTTGCTGAATCTGATGATGTCTATGTTCCTCAACCTCACTTTGAAAGTTAATGGTATACTGAGGAATTTGTGGATTTGGTGGAGGATGAGCAGGAATAGCAGAAGTAGAAGCAGTAGAGTTGTGATTGCATCTTTGATTGTATCTTCACTCATGAGTATGATTAAAACCTTCAAGTAGGTGGGTATTGTAATCTATCCAAGCAGTTTGAGGTTGTGGAGGAGATAAGGCAAATAGTTGAAATGGTGACTGAGAAGGTGGTGATAATGGTGGTAGTGGGATATGATGAGTAAAGAGAGGAGGATTCTGCATCCTATTCCAGTATATGTGTTGAGCATCATGATGGGCAATCTGATAACATGGAATGCCAGGATATTAATAAATAGCAACAGGAGGATGATTCTAAAATTTAAGCTTAGTCTTTATATATTATAGAGATTTATAGTTGACTTACTATTAAAGCAGAGAGTATATCTTGTATATTTTGTATAGGAGGTTGTTGTTGGCAGCAAGGAGGAGAACCAAGCTGATGTTAATTATATTCAGCTTGGTGAGCAGCATTTTGAGCATGCTGAGGAGAGGTAGAAGGAGAGGACCTGAGAAGAATGGTACATAGTCTACATAGTAGTAAAGAATATAAAAATACCTATATTGTGAAAGTTTACCTTAATATGTTTAAGAAATTCAAAATAGAGAAATTCAAGTCCAAAAGAGGATAATCCAAGTTCAAGTAGGAAAGGTCCAAGTTCAAGGAAGAGTCCAGGTCCAAGGAGGGGAGAGAGGGGGTCCAAGAGAGAGAAGAGATTCAAGGGGAAGAAGGGATCCAAAGGAAAGGAGGGATCCAAGGGAAAGGAGAGGTCCAAGGGAAAGGAGGGATCCAAGGAAAAGGGGGTCCAAGAGAAAGAGGAGGGTCCAAGGGAGGGGAAGGGATCCAAGTCCAAGAAAGGGTTCAGGTCCAAGGAGGAGTCCAGGTCCAAGGAGGGATTCAAGTCCAAGAAAGGGTCCAAGTCTTGAAATCTTGAAGTTTTTAGAAAGAAAGTCTCAGATGCACACCAATCACCTTGCCTTACTCAAGTACCCCCAACTACTAATCTAAGCTGACAAATCACAAGAGTATGACAGAGCAAAAAGTAAAATGCTCAAAAAAAGCAAAATATCCAAGACAAAAATGATTGACAACTGCAAGAAAGAATAATAGATAAAATACCTGTCACCTTCTTGGCTGAATATCAGCCCCACCAATCAGGTCTCTACTCTGTAGTGCTCTTAGAGATTCCAGTCCAAAAAGGGTTTAGCAACCAGCAAACACACAAAGTTGAATCTGTGAAGCTAGGTAGTAGGGACTTGACAAAAGAAATTGCTTCAGACAGTGTCCAAAACAAACCAAGCACCTCTTCTCATGTAAGTCCTTGTTACAAAGCACTATGGTAAGGAAAGAATAAAGATGTCTAATCCAAGACTTTCACTTTCACTTGATTTTATGAGTGAAACTCACAAAAGCAAAAAGCAAAAAGGACAGATATACAGAGATAATGATGCTCTCTGCTTCCAATAACCTGGATAATGATATATGTCAGCCTATAGGTCCCAGCATATGAGCATTTCAGCAGAAAAACCTCTTATTAGTAGTCAAAATCTCTTATCTGATGTTGATTCATGGTCAGACCATTGTTTTCACTGGTATATGTACAGTGGCTCAAATAAGTGTCCCAATGTTGGGTCACTTTGGAAAGACTTAATATTTGCAAGAGAACCAAGATAGATTAGCCCTAACCCTTGCCCTGAAGATGAGCCCTTATTCATGTGATTTGGTTGCCATGGGATTGAGATATGACCATTTCAACATGACATGTCATTGGGACACTTATTTGAGCAACATTTCTATTCTACAATTTTAGTACTTTGTATGCCCTCCATTTGCTTTTATCACTGCTTCTAGTCTTCTAGTCATGCTTTCTATCAATATTTGACATTCCTCAACCTCTATCTTGCCCCATTCCACAACAATCCTTTTCCAAAGCTCCCAAACCCCTCTTGATGTTATTCCATAGCTATTGAGCTTCTTTTTAAGAATTTGCCAGAGATGTTCAATGGGATTAAGGTCTGGAGATTGTGCTGGCCAATCAAGAACCTTGATACCTTGAGATTCTAGCCA
>JBBPQI010000193.1:0-10060 GCA_038092445.1 Gyrodon tennesseensis | reverse complement strand
ATTGACTGTTTTTTCACAGGTGTACCAAATCAACGCGCATACTATCAAAGTCCTTGATGCTTCAACGCTCGATGTACAGATTCCAAAGCCTACTGTCTTACCAATCACTCCTATGCACGCGTCCACAGAATCTGATGCTGCTGACGCAGTCTCCAAAATCCAGCTCGGAAAACGTCGCCGAATTGACGACTGATCATCATCCACCCCCCTTCACTATTCCTCTAATTGCTTGTACATATTTTTCTTCTTCTGCAGTTCGATTGCAATCTCCTTGCCCATTGTACCATACGCGGCCGTATCTTTTTTACTTTGCTTCTAACCTTGTAAATTGTTCAAGCTCACTTTTTCCATGTTCCAACCATCTGATATGTTCCTGCCTCATATAAGTCGTTGTACATCGCATCTGCTATTGTTTACGATACTTTGCGAATGACAGATCACAAGAATACATCTGTCACAATGCAGCACTAAATGATAGCAACGTTCACGCAAGACTGATCACGGTCTATTAACGTAGAACCCGCACACCTTTCCTGCACTCTTCACTACACTTCTGTCATGTATATATCGTCGTACATTGCAGACGCCTTTGTGAAACCTGAATCACTTTCTGTTGTCCACGCCCTCTTTTAAACTTATTCAAACTCAATATCGTCTCCGAAAAAGTCTTCGTCAACTGCGAAATCTAACATCCCCCGAGCAACACCGCTAATGTCACGTATCAATCTGAACTGAAGTCACCGACGGACACATATTAACATCGAACCTCACCTTCCGAGTACTTCGCATATCAAATTTATATCCTCTGTCGTCACGTCTTCTAACTTGTACGGACCAGATTGCTGATGCTTCAGTACAATTGCATCCCCACGCAAAAGAAGATGAAGTGCTGCATCCGAACTACAAGTCGCGAGCGCCCGGTTGACTTGCAACTCCGTGCTTTGCGTCCAATAATAGACCGTGTATGCGCGATTGAACAAATGGTTTGCTGCAGATGGAAAGGTTTTGAATGTATAACGGCGAATCCCTGCGACAGCAACATCTGAGCAACTCATTAAGTAGCTCAATCTCCGGGCATCCAGCAACCAATACTGAAGATATAGAACTCTATCCCGGAATGGAACGGTTACCAGTTGAGGAACCTCGTCCCCCGCGGGAAAGAAGAGGCCACGCACATGACATTCATCGTCCTGTGGATACATCATGTCTTCCGCCGAATTGTCAATAACATTCACTCACCGGAAACGACGTTGTCACCTGCCTTTCTATCTCGCGCACATCCACGACCGTCGTCGCTCTCGGCTGTCGAACAGACATTGCAGTCAGATACAAAAAGGGTGAACGTTTGTCCACCGACCGTGTCTGCCCTTACCTGCTACCTTCATATATCTCCATTTAAATTGCATAATCTGAAACCGCATCCGACCCATGTAAATTTTTCTTTGCCCGACTCCCACTACCATCAAATATCTACAGCACTCCGCCATTCAGTGACAAATGTTAAAATGCTTAATCTGAGACTGCCGCCGACCGAACGAACATACCTATGACTTACTCCTATATAAATTTTTCTTTCCCCGTGCTGTGCTCGCAACACCAACTACAACACCAATGTTGATAGTAAACTATTTTCTGATTACCCGTAGCGGGCTTTGCCACGGACGTGGCCTTTCCACGTTATAACTACCCGAGGCGTTTTGTTTCGCATTCAGTACTATCGTTTCTATATTAGTGCAAAAAATTTGATAAATCACCTCCAGTGCTTCAATAGTAACAGCTAGTAATCCCGGTAGTGGGTCACTAATACCTTACATGTATCTCTATAATCTGCGATTTTTTTAAATGTTTGTGCAATGATCAGAGCGAAGCATACCGAGGTCTTGTGGTGGTCTACTGCAAATGTCGGTCACGCTCGGGTCACACGAGCCGCTCAATGTGGTAATTCAATTTTTGATCTCAGTCGTTCGGCGTCAAAAGAAAATGCCCAGGGAGTCGTGCCGAACTCTGCGCGCCGAGAGGAGATTGAATTTTGTCACGGTCTTGCCACATCATGTCACCCTCTAATACACCTCGATATTCTTACTTTAGAGCTCCATCCCATGGGCATTGAGGGTCTACAAGTTGTTCATAGTATGGCCCATGGCCTCCAGGTATCACTTCTGTGATTCATTTCCCTGATCTCTGGGATCTGGGGGTCAGATGCACAATACCCCTTTGCAGAACAGTAGTTTTTGAACCTACTGTGGGCACAACCCTCCTTGTTTTTTTTTTGTATGCTATCAGGTACTTAACAATGGACTTCCCGTAAATTTTGCGGGGATATAGCTTATTGTAATTGTGGTGCTTGAGATATTTGCATTGCACCATGCATCTGCAATAAGGCAGGAATGATACACCTGAGATCTTGGAGGCGATAAGTTGTCATGGCGACTAGCCATGATAGCATGTGCTGATGAGTCCGATAGCGGGTATTCGGAAGTTCTCTCAGCTCGTGTTTCGAGTCAACGCCTCGACTTGGTGAAAACCACCATTGACCATCAGGAGTTCATCACCTCCTCGCGAGGACTCTAACAATGATGATGCCCACAGCTGAAATTCTCCACATCCTTCTCAGACAGTGCCACCATGGAGCCTATAATGCCATTCGCAGGGGTATCGTTGACGATACCCCGCAAGACCCGTTCAACGACCTCATGGGTCGGACCGGAAGGCGTAACCGTGAGGCACTACGGGTCGTATTGCGGGGTCAGAAATGGAGAGTAAGACAAGCGTGGTGACCAAATACTGCAATACCCTCATTCTTGTCCGACACAGCACGGTGAGCGTCAATATTATCGTGAAGAGCGATGAGACCAAAAAGGGTATTTCGCAGGTCATCGTTCGACCCAGCGCGAGAGATGCAGTGAGTCGATACGTACAAGTTGAGCTCGAGCAGGCTCGAGCTTGCTATACGCGGACCCACAGACGATTACAACCATTTCCGAAAAGCTTTCCCTGGTGCTGGTTTTTGATAATCTGACATCTCGAGCACAACTAAGGTATGTATTTGATGTGACCTTGGGTGGTGTCATGTCGGCCAAGTGCTTTTGGTTGGCAGCCTTGAAGGAAGATTCTTAGGCCCGGACCCAATGGGAGTCATTGCAAAGTAGTGCTCACCACGGAAGTGACTCCTGAATAGATCCAGCCTAAGTCGCTAAACAAGTCCGATGATAAGATCCAGTATGTCGTGCATCCAAAATACGATTTATGGCCAAAGACAAACGGCTTTGATGGGAACGCGGCAGCACGGTGCACGGGACAGAAGCTGAAGATGACACATATAGTCTTAGATCTACCTTGGTATAACACAAATATGTAGGTGCGTATCTTGGTCCTATCTAACCTTGTTCATAGTCTTCACCACAACCTTTGGAAATACAACAAACGCTCGCTCGTGCTCTATCCTGATTGGAAATCTCCCGTGATACCACAGGCGGCCATGGTTGGCAAGGGAGGTTGTTCATGAGTCCTTTGTCGATTGTCCGGAGCAGCCTGAGATTGAAAATAAGTCGATCATTCTGGCCGTGGAGTGAACATGGGGGAAGAGGGCTACCTTGTTGCACTCGACACGGAAACGCATACTCAGTATCTTGAAGAAATCTTCGGATCCAACATGTTCACCGCGTCGTGCAACGCACCGTCCAGCTCGCTTAACCAAGCCCACTCCCAGTTCTTCGTCATTGCCTCGCCAAGCCCCGTGGGTGTAACGTCGCTCGCTTGCCACGCACAAATCTGCCCGTTCACTTTCGAACGCAGGGCAATGTCATTCGAGAATGGCCGCCTTAACTTGTCATACACGGCCAGGGCACGAGGCATCGTCTCTAATTTGGTCGATGGGTGTCCAAGTACCGTAGCGAGAAGGTAAGCGTCCTAAGTGCCTTTTCAGTCACCAGTAACCTCGAAGTAAACACAAACGATGCCGGTCGCATACCTCGATACTTTGACCAGCACCAGCCCCTTGGAAAGGCATCATACCATGGGCTGCATCGCCAACCAATGCAACCCGACCATGGTAATATGCTGGGAGGCGTTTTACAATGTGAACAGCCCACAATGTTCCTTTGTCAATGCACTATCGTAAATGGGGTATTGTCAGGGGGGATGGTCTATTTTTTTATAACATGGGCCTAGTTTACCTTGAGAATCGGCCACGTGTCTTTCTCCATCCCTTCAAATGGCTTGCGTATTTCATCCTTGGACAACTCGCGGACCCATGGACCTTCGAAACTTCTTCTCCCCGACGTGTCCGCTTGATACGAGGTACGGACAAGTTCTTCGGACATTGTAAACCCAGCAAAATTTATGAATTTCCCTTTCGAGATTGGGTACACAAGGAAGAACTGTAAATGAATTTCAGAGTGATGAATGTTTGTTGTTTAGTCTCATACTCACAGCGTCCTTCCCCAAGTACTGTGTCGAGCTCGTCAGTCGACGCCTATCAAGTTGAAGAGATCCAACTTACAAATGTGGGTTCTCGGAGCGCCCGATGATGTGGTGCGCAATCCCGCAGTTTCTCGGCGTTGATTAATGTGCGGTAAGCAACTGCTCCGCTCCAGATAGGATCTATACAAGACAATGCGGAGATTGCTGCTTGTCCACCGACGGTCTGAGCCATTTCACGCATCATGCATCCGCGAACGGCTGACTTGATTCCATCAGCACCCACTAGCAGGTCGCACGAAGACGACGACCCGTCTGTAAAGGTTAATGTAATGGGAGATCTCATTGAGGCAGCTGGCTGGGAATACGAGATTAGTCTCTTTGATGTGTGGGTCTTGCATGACGGCGAAAGATTCGAGAGTAGAATTCCGTGGAAATCCGCTCGATGGAATCTCATCAAGTCACCTGGGAGGAAACATCAGCCAGGGGTATAAAAATAGACTTGCTTCGAGTCACCCTTGGTCATCAATTGATGCAGCTCGACACCCTCGGGTTGGTCGCTCTTACGAAGTCGCCAAGCTGGGACTAAGGTCGGGTGAGAAGATGATGGTTCCAAGACAGCATCCAATGCACATACTGAAATCTTCGGTCCACTCAAAGTCTGTCGCTGCGTTCACGAGCGCATGTTCGATACCTGTGCCTAACTTCCGCAAGACCTTCAGGCATGATGGCACCGTCAGGGTGCGATCAACTAGCCAGTTGCGGGAGAAACCTGCACCTTAAACACCCGTGGCCAAACGCCAACGCCGGCACCGATCTCGGTAAACTGTCTGGCAGCTTCGAATATCTCTACCTCGATATCCGGATATTTAGACAAAGCCACAGCGAGGGTCAAGCCACCGACGCCCCCTCCACTTCCAATGCGCGTGAAACAAGTGGTCAGCTTGCGGCGAACCGTGGATGGCATTAACTCCATACCAAATTGCAACTTTGAATTTTGTACCCGTCATGTGTATATATTGTTATCGTTGGTTGTATTGAGGGAGAAAGTGAAGCCAATTGGAGTGCCAGCGACTCGGACTCCTCTTTATATAATTTTCTGGTTTCTATCATTGGAAGTGAGACGTTCAGCGGATCTGTGAGGGAATAATTGTTGGGTTACCATTCGTATCGTTTAATTTCAGGTAGGAAGTCATGGGTCGTCACGTCCGATGGAACCGCGGGGTCCAGGAGGTACCCGTTAAGCATCCGATGCAATCGCGCAACGCGCGGATCCAGGAGTCCCGAAACCACGTGAACGGTAATGAAACATGTCCGCTGTTATCCGACCCTAGCGTAATACCACGGTAAAGGCCAAACCTGCGAGCATGACCAGCATTGCAGGTGAGCTCATCCTTTGAAAATCAAAGTTTCATGAACCAGTGAAGATAAAAGCCAGTATAATAAGTGGTCATATTGCTTACGGTTGGACCACCAAGAAGCCATGTATTATGAGAGATACATTGTCAGCGGCTGGAGAGAGACCCGCAAGCGCTCGAGTTGGTTCTCTAAGATCCTATGCGTTGAGTACTATCTTTCATGACCAATTGTACTGTAGTTGACCTACCCAAGGTGATGTAGAATGAGGGCCGAGCAATTGTCTATGGACGAGTGGCATTAAGAACGCGGTCCTTTTCCGTTTGTGCCACATGGTTGCATACTCGTCCAAGCCCAAATTTGTTCGTCGTCAGCTTTCTTTTCACTCACCCACCACCTCCTAACTTCTATTTTCTCACACCCGGGAGAGCCTCCTCTCCCCTTCCACCCACAAGATCGTGACAAATGATACATTGCTTGTGAATACCTTACCGCAATGTAACCATTTGTTTCGTTTTCCCTAGAAGGATACGACCGCAGTCAAACGACTTTCATTTCCGGATCCGAACACTTGCGAGGCACACGGTCAAAGAGAGAATCCCAAGAAAGGATGTAATAAGTAATCAATGATCGATGTCCGTGCAATCACTCGCGTATTTACTATTACCGTACTAGCCAACTTGGTTGAGGCGATTACACCAGACTAACTTGAAGTAGCCTGTCATATTCAGGTAAGCATGAAACTCTGGTTAGTTCGCCAAGTGAACACCCCTGCAGGCGGCTCGAAACAGCTTGCGTTGGAGGTCAGGATCCGTCAAGTTGAACGCTGAGTAGCTCTTTCGGAATACCTAGGACATTGGAACAAATCAGTCAAGAATGAGTCCAACATATGTCATAGGTCATTCCAGGAATGATGGTGCATATCGAGAATGTGACGACTGAGAACGTCCTGCAGAGCACATGGAGGAGGACGAAGCCACCCTGAGCTCTCTTCCTCCGTGGGTGGAGCTCGAGTACACCGTACGTTTTCCCAATCCATGAATTATCCCAGTCTACATTGATCCCGCTTCGGTAGCATATGAAGATGCTGGCTGGTACATCTGCCCGTGTTCTCTTCACGCATCTCTCACAAAGATCCTGCGCCTCTCTACAAGAAAAATTGGCCTCCGTCAGTGGGCCGGTTGCATCTTCTCAAGTACACACACAATCTATTTTAGAGCTGCTAAAAAACCAGGATGTTCCCTTGTCTAAAGTCTGCTTGCTCGATCCCAAGGCCGAACGCAAACTCGAGCCCGAGGACGGTCTGGAATTCGAATGGTTCTTATTCGGGGCAAGACAATTCCATGATTCCTTTCCGTGCTTTTTTCTTGCGACTAACCCCTTCGTAGGGAATTCTAGGTATACCTCATTCTCCTCAAAGCACGACTTTTTTTTTTGAATCTTCTCACCGAATCGATTATCAGGCGATGACCCACCTCGAGACCGTACATCACAGCTTCGTCAGCTCGGATTTCCAGCGCGTCACCTTGGGCCCGTGCAGATGACGACCGATACGGCACTCGGCGTTACGAAACGAATCGTCGATGACAAAAGTGAGCTTGGCGTCTCCATGGATTCCTTCGAAGCTTGATGCGCCACACTTTACCCCCCCTTCCCGTTCCTGAAAATAAAAAGTTCCCATTGACGACATACCTTACGTCGTACGTTCCTCCTCCCCCCCTTCCCCCAATGCCCAATCTTCAAGCACATCTGATCGCACCTTTTTTTTTGGCAGGTGTTTCCAACCATCAAGTTTAACTCCAAGGAGAGCGTCGAGATGCCTTTCAGTCAGTCACAATTATTTCTTGAAAACGACTTGATGCGGTACTGAGACAAACAAACGCATGCAGAGTACATCGCTGACCGACCTGGCGGGGAACCGTTTCTTCCACCTGGGATGAGAGCGTTATTGTATCAAGACTTGAACAAGGGCTTCGATGTCTGACTCAAGCGGAGACATGGGGGATCCGGATTAGCGCTCGACACGTTTGTACAAAGTGCTCTGTAAAGGTCATACCATATGTCAAGTGACGAGGTTATGATTATGCATCTTGAGGACGTGAAATAGAACTCTATGGTTGGCCCACCCATCTTCAACGACGTTCGTCTTCACGCGAATGTTTACCAGTCTCAGTCCCCCTACGCAACGATCGCAATTAAAATGGTGCTTGACACCATCTAAAAGTAAAATACAGCAACTGGATATTACAATGATAACATCTCCACACGTGTTAAGTACGATGGTATATGACCGACAAATAGCGTCCCTAAAGAGATGTCACCGCAAAGAGAATAAGAAATCAAAACATAGCACATATGTGTAGACAAACGAACTAGCCAATCATCATTAGCTCGTCGCATCTAAAAATGTTCAGCAAACGATGATTGTTACTCGACTGCGTTGATGATAAAGCAGAGATGAAGAGGATGATGCAAACCAGCATGAACGATGATGGATGATGGACGATATCACGAGCGCTGCCCAGCCACAGCCCGCTGCTGCCGTTCAAGTTTCTCGAGCGCTTGTGGATCCCAAGGTGGTGGATATCTTGCGTCGACTAGATTCTGATCCAAGAGGGCGTCCTTCATTCGATCCCTGTCGTTCATGCTCATTCGGGCTCGACATCGAACAAGGCGAAGCTTCGTCCTTGTTATCCCTGCAAATTACAAAAAAAAAGTGAAGTGACATGTGCATACATCGAGGAGAAACTCACACGTCGCTATCGTATTTCGATCTTCCTCCATGAATGGATTATCTTGTTGGAGATCGTCTTGGAGGGTGTAAAGACACCACAAGGACTCTTCGTACAGTTTCTCACATTCATCGGGACTTGTTGCCTGGTCCAGGAGTTCTTTCCGAGCAGCCGTTCGACTCTGCAAAAGACCACAACATTATAACAACATCAACGAGGAGGCAAGCTACTAACAAGCATCAATGCCCGATCGTAAACCAATTGATCAAGGTATATCTTAGGACCGTCATATTGCGCTGGCAACCACGTTTTAACAAGCGCTGCGCGATCATTACACTTGATGAACTGTTCTTTGAACCATGCAAGCGCTGGACAGCGCTATTAGCATCGTGCTCGATAAGCACAAGTAAAAAGCGTTCACCATCATCAAAGCCTGCGCTGACCACAAAGTCACCATCAGGATATCGCATGCGCAGATGCTCTTGATAATTTCGTAGTTTATCAATTCCCCTTTGGGAGAACGACATCAAAAGCATGTACACCGCAACGCACGTCACAGCAGTAAATTCCGCTTCTTGATCCGCATTCCGCCGTCGTTCAGCATGCTTTTCAGCTTCACCCTCTCGACGCGCAAACTTGGCTGGATCAGGAAGGGGCTCTGTGTAAGACCAAATGCATCAGTCACGACAACAAACGATCCTGAGGGAAACTAAAAAGGACTGACTCTGTGGAACTGCCTTCACAGCCTCGTACATCTCATCCGCCCAGTGTGTCAATATGTCTGTCTTCTGTGCCAATTCCTCCAGTGTAGCGAGCAATTCATCCTCCATCGGATCACGGACAGTGGGGACGCCATTCTTGTCTACCTCTCCTTCATTCGTTGGTGATCTTAACAAGATTTGAGGTCGGCGTGGTGACGGTGGTGTACGGTAATGACCGGAACCTGGGGAAATGGGCGATTTGGGTGTCGATACCCCGAAGAGTTTACGAGATGCGAGCGAGAGCGCACGACTGAGCGCGTTGGACGCTGCACGAGTAGGGGAGGAAGAAAGAGGGGGTGCAAGAGGATGTGGTGGGGGAGGAAACGTAGTGTTATAAGTCGTGGGGATCGGTGCGGTTAGAGGGGAATTTGAGCGGGGGGAAGGTGATATATGCTCCGAAGGATATGTTTCATCCACAAGGGGAGATCCAGCAGTGCGAGGCTCACGAGGTGTCCTGCGACGGGCTGTGCTGAGCTCTGTGGATCCTTTAGTGGGGGATCTGCATAAATGGGGGGAAACGGGAAGTAAACTTGCCATCAACTGCGCGATTAAACTCTAGCGCACGCACATCGCCGACAAGCACGTATTCTTTCCGGATAATTCCATCCTCTTCTGATTCACCAGGAATGACTGACCCCTCAGTGAATAAGGGTCTAGGTGCATGTCGAGCTTTGTCGTTTTCAGCGACCGGGTCAGGATCCGTGTCGGTTCGAATTTGAGCGGGTTCGGGTAGGTTCGGGGATGCCTTACCACGCAACGAGGTTGGGCTGTCCGTGGTAAATCAACGTCACC
>JBBPQI010000192.1:0-10139 GCA_038092445.1 Gyrodon tennesseensis | reverse complement strand
TGCTCGAGTCCCCATCGAGTATGCCGCCACGCCACGGGTGTTAACACACTTTATAGTCCCTCTCGAGCACCAACTAGCCGTCCTTGAGCCGCAAATTGATCTCGCAGTTGAGTTTCGCAGAAACGTGAGCATTCATAGCGTCAAGTCCCATCAAGCTACTCTGGATCTCTTGGGTCGAATGCGTCGGAAACATGGTTCCGAGTGGCAACGCATCAGCATTGATCTCCACAGTTGTGGGCTCAGCGTGGAAACTTGGAGAGCGATAGAGGTACTTGTTCTGCATTTTATCGTACTTTACGTTACAACCTCTCATTGTACGCAGAAACGCCACCTGAATGTATACATGTCTCTGTCAACTGTGATCAATGGGCGTTCTTCCAACCACCGAACACTCCTCGAAGCATGCTCTCCTAGTCGTATCTTGGTTGAATCTGATTATCACCCTGTCGAGCAGTGCGCCGAACGTACTTGGGAAATGGTGCTGATTGTTGCTGAAATAAAGGGATGGGCTGTTGAGACGGCATGGGAGGAGGACTTGAGAGAGGAGGATTGGGGCGTTGTGAGGCGACTGAAACGCAATTGGCAGGAATTCCAGGAGGGAAACCACGCTAGTTCACTACGACCGGTGGCCAGGCAAACACCCTGACGCTAGCTACACACTATACAATCTCCCGTCAAGCATACATGTGATCTGGATTACTGCAAAGGATAGGTATTTCACTACCGTGACATATAACTTAGAATTAGTAGCAAGCATATAGCGATCACAACGCCAATGACGATGGCGTCCCGTCTCCTGCGGGACTTGATCATAGCCAATATATTATTGATCCCAGGCATCGTGCCTACAAAAAGGACAGGTCAGCAGTTGGAAATGGGTAAGGGAAAAATCTTACTGATGACGCCTGCCATCCGCGTGCTGATATTCGCCAATGAACTACTTTGACGAGAGAATTCAGTCCTTGTCTCGTACGCTTGTCTGTGGCAAGGATGAATATGGCATGCTGTGCAGAAGAAGCTGCTGCGGCGTACTCCAGAATATCATCTGTCATTCGATGCGAACTGTCGATTCGGCTGCGTTCAGCCAACAAGGAATCAGTAACCGAGGATTTGTATGCGCTACTGGGTGTTAGAACATGGGGTTTGAGGGCAACAAAGCACGCACTCTATATCATTTCGCGCACCAGTCAATAAGGTGGCTTGTTCGAGAGCATGCTGTATATTCGCCTGGAATGCTGCGAGTTAGGTCGAGACAGGAAAGAAAGGGGGCACTTATGGAGACCTTTGTGCGCTGGAACTCTCGTGCATAATCCTGATAGACCTCGCGGTGCCTCTGTATTACTCTAGCCACAGACTGGGACTGGGATGGTATAGAGTCTGGATTCGTGGAGAGTGCGAGAAGGCTATCATTAGTTTCCCTGAGCTTGGTACCAAGTTAGCCACGAGAGTGGTTTGGGATGGTCACTGTCCACCTTTTCCAGCAAGTCTTCTACCTCACTTTGCAGATCTTGCCACCGCTCGCGTGAGCCTGACGACTCGACATCATCCTGGTTCCTGACAATGGCGGATGCAAGGCGTGCATAGGAGGTTAGCTTGGAATCAAAGAGGGACTCGAGCGTTCTGCACTGGCGGTGTAAAGAGTCATATGTTGCCATTCCGTGTTGCTGGGTTAGAGGCTTCAATGTTTATGGTCGAGTGCTAACATCGGCGAATGCCGGCTACGACGCACAAAATCGTACTGTGAACTATTACAGCTTTGCATGCCAAGACTTCAATGCGAATGCAGTACAGAAAATGTGGGGTTACTGTCCGGTGGTAACAAGACGTGTCATTGTCCTCCAAGCCGAAAACTCGCAGGTTGGGAACCCGCCCCGCCTCTGATCTTCCCTAGCCAGCCTCTCTTCTTCAGCTGAGCGCCATGTCCCGAAGACCCCCGCGGACTGTTGGTAACATCTGTGATAACTTCAGAGGGCGTTAGTCCAGCGGGTTTTCGTGAAGAAGCACCGCGCTTCGGTGTGAAACCAGCTGGGTGTCCATGGGCTCGTCGCAAACGGGGTGTGGGTCCATTCCGGAGGCATTCATCCGTGGAGTAACGACCCTCTGCAGGAACACCATCCCGTTCGTCGTCATCAGGTGCCGGGCGCTTCTTCCCAGCGGACATCTCACACCCAGAAGGTTCATATGACCTACCTGGAGTGTGTAGCGAAGGTAGAGCAGCTACTGACTGTAGCCGTGGCTCTGGAGTCTGAGACCTCAAAGTTAGCGAAGGGACAGAGCTCTCCCGAATATGGGAGGAACTGGGGTGGCTTCCTGCATGCATCGCTGCAGGAGCGGGAATAGGTGGACTGGGAGCGGAAGATTTCTTCTGGGGGGTGGTTTCCGCCACAGGCTCCTGGGATTGGTTTTTCATTGAGGAAAGCTTCGCTTGCAAAGCTTGTACTTTGCGTGTCAGGGACTCTACTTTGCTGGTCAATTTCTTGTTTGCTTTTAACGTCCTGCGGGTAGTCATGTTCTGTTAGACGTACTTGACAACAGAACATCCACCAACTCACTCGAGAATTCGATCATCATACTCTTCTATCTCCTGGCATTTTACCCTAAGCAGGTCATCCATCTCCCGATTCTTCTCTTCGAGGTCAGCGACAGCGGAACGCAGTTCAGGTCCAGACTGGAGGGATGCAATCTCGCGGCGGAATACTGCGATTACTTTTTCGTGCTGAGTAGTCTGCAAGGTGAGGTTGAGCTCGGCAGCTTTGCCCGCCTTCTCTGATTCAGCGAGGCTCAATTCTGATCGTTTCAGGCTTTCCTTCAACAGCATACAAGCATCTTCACTGTACATATAATGAGTGGACATCGATCGAGTAGAATGCTCCAACTTACCTTTCCCTGACCTGACTCTCCAGATACCGAGTCAGAGACGTCGATCGCTGGATTTCAGCTTGGAGATCGGTAATTTGCACTTGTAGTAACTGCTGTTCCTCCTGCAATGCGAGTGTTTCGGCTTCTGCTTGTGCCAATCGCTGACGCATGTCAGCAATGATTCGACGAAGGTCCTTCTCCAGGTCATCCGCGAGAGCCTGACGAACTTGGCAGGCTTTCATCTCCTCGTGGAGCTCCCCTTCGGCACGTGTATGTGCTTCCGATATATCATGAAACTGCTGGCGTAGCTCATCCACTTCGTGTTCACGATCTTCAAGATTACTCGCGAGGATATCAGCCTCGTGTCGGTACTTTGCTTCCATAGTCACTAGAGCGTGCCGGTGGTCCGCATCTAATGTGCGTATATGTTCGTCGGTTTCAGTAAGCCGGCGCTCGAAGACTTCTTTGGCAGTAGTAAACTCTTCTATGACATCGCCATGGAGTTTCTCCAGGTCGGCGAAATTTTCCAGTGAATTTTGCAGCTGGGTCCTGACGCTTTCAAGTTCCACCCGCAGACCAGCGATATTTTCAACATGGCGGGACTTGGTTTCTTCGAGCGACTGTCTTACGGTCGCCAGCTCTTGTTCCTTTTCTTGCAATGAATTCTGCCAAAGGTCCACGTCGTGATCGTCTTGCTGCACTACCTGCTGCTGCGATGCCGCACACGCGATGGAGAACTCGTCAGCGGTTGTCTGTAGGCGAGAAAATGACGTCAAATCATCTTGGTCTGTTGCCGTAGAAACGCTCGGTAGCCGCTGGAATAAACCATGTTCATTCTCCGCGCTGTCGAAGAGTGCGCCCTGTTGCGTAAGTTCCTGGCCAAGGGTAGCAAGCTGCGATTCCAAGGATGTAATATGTTGGTAGGATATATGGAGTCGTCGAGCAGAGTCCCTGTATATGTGGTGAATGACGGCGAGAGAGATCATAGCTTGCTGCATTTCCGCGTTCTTCCTCGAGTTTTCTAGCTCAAGTGACTGCGAGTGAGAAGTGGCAGCATCCAACAGTTCGTTAAGACGCTGATGATCACGGCTGACAGAGTCTAGTTGACGGATAAACCCTGCGTTTTCGGCTTCTATGTCCGCTAGACGTGCAGTAGTCTGCTGGTTCTCAGACTTTAGGTTCGCCACCATCGAGGACATGGAGGACAGCTCTGCTTCGTGGGCGTGCTTCGTCTGCTGCAACTGTTGCTGGAGTCTTTCCGTCTCCTCTTCAATCACCTCCAATCTCTCGATAGCATCATCTCTTGCCTCTCTCGCCTCAGCGCAATCTTCGACCATAGCCTCTTTTTGTGACGCGAAAAGCTCAAGCTCCGACGTCATTTCTGCAATGCGCTCTTCGTGGAGCTTCACGTTGGCCTCTAATCGGCGGATGTCATGTTGATAATCGCCAATCTGGTCAGTATGGTGTACAATGCGCGCCTCGAGTTCTTGTATTCGGTCCTTGAGTGCCTGCACGACCTCGGACGTAGACATTGCTGAGAGTTGCTGAGCATGGAGAATGTTATAGCGATCTTGAGCGTCAAACAGTTCGTCCTGTACACGAGCAAGGTCATCCTGCAGGTTCGTGATCTGAAGGACAAGGGAACTGCGCTCGGACTCAATGTCCTGGCAGTTCTTGTTGAGGGTTGCGAAGCGCTGTTCAGCCAGAAAGAAGCTTTGCTGTGCTGCTTCCCTGGCAGCCTCAGAAGCCTTGGCACGTTCCACCATGGTGGCAACCTGCCCTTCTACATCGGCCAATTGAAGACGCAAGCGACCGCATTCCTCGTCTGACTCTGAAAGCTCTTTAGCCACCGCATCAACTTTGTGAAGGATGACATCATGCTCGTGTGGGTTCGTAACCAACAATTGTTTCTGGCCATCGACAACCGCGAGTGCGTCGTGTAGCCGGGAATTAGAAGAGACGAGGTCGGCAGAGGTCGCGGATAGACGATCCTCAGAAAGGTCTAGCTCGGTTTGCAGGCTAGATATCACCACGGCGAAAGCGGCTGCGCATGAAGTTAATTGTTTCATCCTCCGCTCCATGCAAGTGTTACTTGGGGGTTTATCCACTGCGATATCGTGCGCCCTCCCCTCCAGCTGTCTTGTCAAGGATGCGATACGAGATTGAAAACTTTCCGTAGTAATGCGGTATTCAACCTCGGAGAACTCAAGTGCACGCTTCAGTCCATCGCGCTCACCGCGCAACCGATCAATCGCCTGCAACAAGGTCTGGATATGATCTGCTAGGGCAGACTCGTTGGAAAACGCTAGGGCGCCATTCGGACCTGGGAATTGACATGGTGAGTGTTCTGCATCGAGCGAAAGGGGCTCTTTGCGGCGGCTATGGGTATCGAGTTCGGCCAGGAGATGACTGTTGTAAATCTCCCTCAGGAAAGTCAAGTGTGCAAGAAAGCCGATGACTTACACATGCCTGGCCTCTAACTCCGTAACTTGACGCTCGCGGACCGTCAATAATTCACGGCCCTCATCTATCTCGCGCTTAGAGGCTTCGGACCGTCTGAGGAGCTCTTCCTTCTCCTGAAACAGCCGATTCTGAAGGTCTTCACTACGGTGCACCTTTTCGCACTCCGCCTTCAGCTGACTCTGTAGTTTTTGAATCCTAGCCTGACTTGTCCGGGTAGGTTGGCTTTCAGCGACCAGCTTCTCCAAGGCCGCGATCTTTGCTGCATCCTCGTCGATCCTCTTCAATAACTCTTCCTCTCTTTCACCGGTGTTATCCATCTCCCTCAGTGATTCGAGTTCTTCTTCCTTCCCCTCCAAGATCGATAAGAGTTCTGAGATGCGTTTCTGGCCAGCTTTGTCGATCGAAATACGCGCGTTCTCTGCCTTCACCAAATCATCTTGGACATGAGCAAGCTTCTGCTCCAGCACCCGAAGATTCATGTCTTTGGTATGCAATTGGGCTTTGGTGTCGTTCAGCTCTTGTTCCACAGCCGGGAGACGGAAACTCGAGACCGACGAGGAGCGAGGTCTGCTATTCTTGCGAGGGATATTCGAAACAACTTTCGCTTCGTGTGTCTGTACAATGCGTTGCAACTCCCGCACACGAGACTCGAGAGCACGTTTCTCACGTTGGACGGATTGGTGTTCTGCGCTGGTCGTTTGGGAGTGCAACGAAATTGTGTCAAGTGTCGACTCGAGTTCCCTTTTCGTACGCTCCTCGGCTTTGAGCTTCTCTTGGGCAGACTGCAGAGCTAGCTCAGTGTTCCGGAGGGAAATACGTTCTGTCTTGAGTTCAGAGGACCGATCTGAAACCTCTTCCTCCAACTGGAGAGCTCGCTCGGCCTCCTTACTTAGCTGCGAAGGTATCAGCGGGGATAATCGCACGACGAGCCAGGAGACATCCGACCTTGTAGACGGTTTCATTGAGTGTCGCCCGTAGCTCCTCAAGTTCTGCCTCGCGTCTCATAAGCTGTGTCTGTAGCCCCGCATTCTCTGTATCTGAAGTATAGGTGGGTAAGCCTAGTTGCAAATAGTGACCTGATGATCCAGCCAACCTCGACTTGCAAGCCTGTCCTTGAGGGCCTGGGTTTCTTCTGAGATGTCATTCTTGCCGAGATCTGCGAGGGACATGAATTGACGTTGGTAATGGTGGCAAGCCTGCCAGATGGTCGTTGTGGTGAACCCTCACTGCGAGCACTCATCCGTGAACTTGCGGACTCAAACAATGATATACACACTCGACGCGTTGGATCACGTGGTCGTGTTCTTTCTACCTCACCCCCCCTTGACCAAAGTCAACACATCCGCTGCGACTCCCCAGGACGCCTGATACCCTCCTGCGCTGCAAAGAAGACCATCAGCAGTGATTTCTTCGACGTTGCAACCAGGTCCCACCCAAATCCATATGCATGCACTACCTTCATGCTCCCATCCTCTAAACCCACCGGATCCCAAGGGACAAGGTTGTGTGTGCTACTGAGAGGGAACTTGACAACCTCTGCCTCGACTCGTGCTCCTCCCTCCCTTCCCGGCCTTAACCCAACCTGATGCCTCAAAATCTTTGTAACCCCACTGTCCTTGAGTGAGGGTGCAACCTCAGCACAGCGCTCAAAGATACGCCGAGCCACATCCATATGAAGAGAGGTATCCCAATTTCCTGGCTCAAATGTCCCACCCAAAAGGACAGTACCTGCGTATTTTGCCCCTGGGCGTGGAATAATGTATGTCGCTTCTCCTCCCTGAGTCGAGTGATTGTCTTGATCCATTCAGTAAACTTGCTTAGCAGCCCTGTTTGCAAACGTACGTACCGATCTCCATGGCTAAAAATTCATGTATCTCAGGTGATTTTACCAAGATTGTCTGGCCACGTATTGGATATAACTTGGTATCTTCCACGCCAATGATAGATCTTGAGCCTAGGGTATTCCGCCTATGATCCTTGCGGAATAATATCGCATCCATGGTACGTACCGAGAGAGGTGGCGTTCACGAGAGTGCCTTTAGACCCTACTAATGACCGCAGCTCTTCCAAGCTCCTCACTTCCCGTCGCTCAAAGGAAACGCCGCGAGATAATAGCTCGGACTTCAGCCAGGGGATGTACTCTTGCGGGTTCACTGATATTGTGTAAAACCCAACTCCAAAGGTGTATGGCTCTGGGATCTCAGATCGATCGAGTTCGTGAAGCTGAAGAGGCGTTTTTTGAACGTGCTCTCCTGACAAACAGGGTTTGTTAGTGGCTCACCTCACGAACCAGTTTACCCCACCATAATTCCGAAGAGTCTCCGGCCCGCTCCGAATAGATCTTGGATGGCAGTTTCTTGGTGCAATTTAACCCTGATCAGAGTAATCGAGCATGCTACACCAACCTTTACCAAACCAGTCGGAATCATGTCCCAAAACTTGTTGCTTTTCCATATAAAGAATTAGTGGCCGAGTCGTGGTCATTAGTGATCAGGGAGCTCACAAGGAAACCAGCTCCCAGTTGTAGACCTGTCGATCCGTGGCTGCTGCTGGCAAGGGAGACCAATTTGCGCCCTTGTTCCGGAGAGGTTAAGTGTATGTGATCATGAGTTCGGGGAATGACATACAGCAAATGGACTAGCCCACGCTTGCGAGTGCATATCCTCGGGCATGTCTCGTGCAACGATGGTGATTCTGAATGCGACCCCTGGATCTGTCGCAGCCAGGTATGCTACAGTTAATCCAATGACGCCAGCGCCAAGTACAACCAAGTGTCTCTGGGAAGTCTCGATACCAGCCATGCTCGACGATAGCTGCAATCTGGTGAAGTGGCAAGTCACGCCAAGGTGTGACAGGTCGATTGATTAGATAAAGAACAAGTACAACTCGAAGCATACAGTACAACATGACTGATGGTGTGACTAACGTGGAAAGTAAAAGCGGTTCAGGTGTCAACAACGCTTGGTAGCCCAAGGGAATCCAGCCTCAAGGGCATGACGGGGGTGTCCAATGTCGACAAGTGAGCAAGTAGCCTAGTACCCTACGGTATACGGTCGAGCAGATAGATCAGCCCCACAAGGTAATTTTTCTCAACCGTACACCACTGGCGCCATCGTTGCGTGCTACAAATAGAGCACCCAGACGTGTGTCTGAAACGGAGTTGGGATTTGAGTCCATGAGGGGTGTTTGGAAGTAAAGAGCTACGCACATCCTGATAAGGCCTCGCCTACACACGGTATTGCAGATAAGCCGGCGCCTTCTAATGCTGTCATCAACTGGCCATATGTCCCGCAGAACAAAGCATCTGGAGTCTTATATCCTCGGGTCCGATTGGCTGCGTTCTCGTTCGAATGTTTCTCGGGGTGAGCAGAATTTCCGGGAGAACTACTCATGCCAGCATTGAGGACTGCAACGCTGATGATTTGCTGCAAGTGGACGAGCCTTTCCTTACGACTTGTCTGTGGACGGATGTGTTCGGGAGGAAATTGGATGTAGATTCCTGAGTCGTCGGAGTGGGATGGTGGCTTTGTGTCCTCCGGCTTGGTAGTGGAGTCGTTCGAGGTTTGTGTGTGCGCGGGATGCTGAGTGGGTTTTCGCCTGAAAAACGACGAGGGTGATCGCATAGAAAAGGCAGGAGAACGCTGCGGGGGTGGAGGGCTCTCGATGTAGCAAAAGGAGGAGGTTGAGGATGAAGGAGAGGGGGAAGGACGGCGAGTATGGTTTGTGCGCAGCTCGTAACGTTGGGGTGGTTCGGGGAGAAAAGAGACGTTGTCGAACTCTGTGATATAGGGGACACCGAAGGAGGTGAACTTGATCTGGCGGGACATGCGTGCCTGAGAAGAGGAGAGGGAGCCTCGCGTCTGCCACGCATGCTGGGCGAGTCGAGAGTCCTCTAGACAAGGGGGAGTGTTACGTAATTCAGCGGAGAGAAGCGTAGATATGGATCGGCAAAATCAACGCAGCCGCGACGTGACGTGCGCACTCCCGACTGGCGTGCAGGCGCATCATCACCGTATGACGTCAGACCATGTACCTTCCTTTCTTGGAATATCTGCTTCATTTTGTGGCCATTTCCTCCAATATATAAACCGCGTCATTAACTAACGCGCGCCACGCATCTGATAAAGAGCTCGCTCAACCTCCTTCCTCTCCTTCCCCCATCTTCCCCCTACATGCTCCCCGACTATTTCCCCCTCACTCCCGCTGCCTCCGACCACCTAGATCCACCCAAGCTACCCATGTGGAAAAGATGGCCCGAATGAAGCGCCGTTGGAGGCGATGGACTCACATGAGGCCGAAATTGCCGAATCCATTCGCAAACTTCGCGAACTTGAGAAGGATCGGCCGATATGGGAAGCAGAACGCAAGCAAAGGGATGCTCGTGAGCGCGCTGAGGAACAGGAACGGCTTGCCAAGGCTGAGCGGCGACGAAAAGAAGAAGAGGAGCGACTGAGGCAACAGCATGAAGCCGCCGAACGAGCAAAACGGCATGCACAACAGGAGGCGGAGAGGCTTGCACGGGAAGAAGAACTTCGGCAACGCGAAATGCGTCAACGACGGCAAAGGGAGCGATGGGAGTCTGGGCTGTGGACGACTCACAGGGCCCTGGAACGATATCGAATGCTCTCTGATGAATTCGACGCGGCTAAATTTAAGTCAGGTCAATTTATTACATTTCGCGATATCCCGTGGCCAGTGCTACACGCACCGTCACGCCTGACAGTTGAAGATGTCGACTGGTCGGCGGTGGAGACGTTCTTTGCGACCGTCAAGTCTCACATGCGGCTGCAGGATTACAGGGAGTTTGTCGAGAAGAG
>JBBPQI010000191.1:0-10180 GCA_038092445.1 Gyrodon tennesseensis | reverse complement strand
CCCGCCGCTGACGGTGTCTTCGACGGCGCTGACTTTGAAAAGTTCCTCCACGACCGCACCAAGGTCGACGGTAAGACGGGACAACTTGGCGACAATGTCAAGATAACGCGTGATGGTGAGTATCTCATGACATACTATGACTATCCAGCTGATTCCTTCTGTAGCAAGCAACAAAATCATCGTCACGTCCAATGTTCCTTTCTCAAAACGGTATCTTAAGTACTTGACAAAAAAGTTTTTGAAGAAGAACACTTTGCGCGATTGGATTCGAGTCGTCGCATCTTCGAAGGACATTTATCAACTCCGGTTCTACAACATTGCGTATGTACCCATTTCTTGTCGCACTGTCTACTGTCTATTCACAATTATGAATGCATAGCCGTGATGGCGAGGACGAAGACGAGGAGTGATCTTCTGTTCATGTATTCTATCCTACCTTGTTGCACATTCTTCTAGGCAACATGATACGGGTTCAATAGACCTCGACGAGTTTACCTTTTGTACCAGAATAATGACAACGTCCTCAGTCGCACGATCCTGACAAGGTACTTTGTATTCCACTGTCCATCAACTGGTATGAGTGTCTACATCGCCTAATCACCATCTTCGCGCCTGCGGACTGCTCGATCTGTTTCCAGCTTTGTCCCACCCAACGCAGCCATTGCCAGCTTATGCCATTGAACTTGTGACTCCGTCAAAGGTTTTCCTCGGAATTGCTGTGCCAAAATACCACTCAGTTGAGTCCGCAAAATCTTCACGGCTATGTTAGCTCTAGGCGTGAGGCGATACTTGACCTTTCGATCTACGATCGCCGTATCCGACATGAGCTATGGAGCCACCCCATCAGCAAACGTGTAACGCAGTGGGTAACCTTGTGGACGAGGACGGACCTTAAAGTCACATTCGCCGCACAACAAGAGTATGGCCAGGTCATCGATCGGGGTCGTCTCCCAAACATACAACTTCTTTGACTGCCTAAGCCTTGATGAGTATGTTTAACCATACAATCCCATACCACGACATACATGAGAGTGAAGTAAACCAGATAATTGGCAGCTATATCTTTCAATTTTCTCCGAAAATTGACAGAGGAGGGATGGAAGAGGGCTGTCTGATTGTTGGAAAGTGTGCGCATTTGGAGTCCATTTGTAACGTCAATACAAAGGAGTTTGGGGTATAGCCCGGAAAGCAGAGCACCATTGACGATGGCAAGATTGTTGCTGTTGCTGTCCAGCTCAGGAGGGACCGTGACAAACCGATATTGATTGCGTCCAAACCGAGCACTGGCTTGAAGATAAACTACTTAGCATAACGTGAACATTCAGGACTTACCGGCTCAGCTCCTTTATAAATTCCGCATCCACGCAGACGAAAGACGAATCAACCAGATAACTAAAACAGAGGCATCAGAGAAGCGAAGTCCATCGAACGCAGGTTTCCAACCCGAGAAATTGCTGACGTAGTTCTTCAATTTGTAAGAGGTTTGCGTGACTGAGGAAATTCTTTCGACAGAACTTGTGCGCAAATCCTTGGTTAGCAGACCTTCTCCAGGCTGCAAACGCAGCATGAATTGTCAAGAAGTCCGAATTATCTGCAGCTCTCCGCGTGAGACTCCGGCGCAGGGTCAGGAAAGGCACGACCCACTAATGCGGAATGAGTTCTTTGCACGATTGGCCTCTCCCTCCATACCAAGGGGCGTCACAAATGGTGATTTTGAGCTCAATGCTGCTGCAATAGTCAACGCGGGATCAAGACAGCGAAATACCACAGCTATCAAGAGGAATTTTCCAAGGTGAACATCTGTGGGTAGCTTGCTAAGCAATCGACCCATAGGTGTAATATGTTCAGTGGGTGTCAGAGCTCGCACCTGGACATGCTCAGTTCTCCGCGTGGAGTTTGTCAGAATTTTCATACCTCAACCAAGGCTGCGACAGCTCTTTGGACATTTATTGACGTAGGGGGGTCCAACGCATGACAAAGGACATCTTCGATAGACGCTCCAATCTTCACCTTCATAGTTTTGATGCGCAAGGCGAGATCCGACAGACTCAGTCGCATCATTTCCGGAACAGGGTGTTCGGCAAGCTGCACATACTTGTTCAGCCACACCTCACTGAGGTATTGGGTTACACTCGCCAGGGTATCATGACGCCGTTTGGTGAACAGATGGAAGCATATTCCATTCTGGACGCGGCCCGCTCGTCCTCTTCGTTGGGCAGCATTACTCTTGGCAACGAATGTTTCTATTAAGCGGCTCAATTGACGCTTTTCGTCGAACCTGAGTGGCTGTCAGCCCTGCGTCAATGTAGCATAAGACGCAGATACATGATTTCTCGCTGTTTTCCGGTGTCAATAACGCAAGTGATATCAGGAATCGTGATGCCTGTCTCCGCAATGTTTGTTGCTGAGAGAGAGATCAACTTAGATCATCAAAGACAACGATGTGTTGGACGTACCAACGACTATCTTCCTCATTCCAACGGGAGGCACGTCAAAGACAGCGTTTTGATTCTCGTTTGAAAGAGTGGAATGCAATGGATAGACACGGAATAGCGATTCCTGTCCAAAAAAGGGGTGATCAGAAAGAAGGTCGCTCATTCGATGAATTTCGGCGAGGCCGGGCATAAAAATCAAGACAGCGGATGAAAACGAATAGAGTGATTGGTCTTTGAAGCATAGGTGTTCGAGCAGCTGAACAATCAGATCATAAGGGACTACACGCTCGTCGAGGAGTTCGACAGTTCGTTCCGTCAGGAGAGAATAGCGTTTTTCCACTGAAATCGGTATTTTCACGTTAGATTCGCCTTCAACTAATGTCGTATCCTCATCTTCATCGATCACCGTAGACTCATCCCAATCTGTGTAGTTCTTGCGCTGGTAGAATTTGCTGGATCCTAGAGAAAGGCAACTGAGGCTCTTGTCCTATTACAAGTAGTTGCATGAAACTCACGTCCTTTCGCATAATGCGAGTCTTCGGATATTGACCAGCCAGTATGTTCAATGGCATCCTCAAGGAATAGGACATCTACAGGGAAAGTCCGACCTGGAACGTGGATTATCGGGCAGCCTCCGAAAAAACATGATATCTTGTCTGAATCCACCGTTGCAGACATGAGGATCAACCTATTGAGACCCCTGAGATTGAAGAAGAAAGGAAGCACAACCTCTGTACCTTAAATCAGGACGCAGCGGTAACAGAGACTTGAGTACAACGAGGAGAAAATCCGACTCGATAGTGCGTTCGTGAACCTCATCGATAATTATGTGCTGATTTTCGACCATTATATTGATCCCCCACATGAAAAGATCACACTCACCGTTACCTCGTCAAATGCAGTACCTTGATCGCCACGTCCGGAGCCATGCTCCAGCATTCTTAATGCGATGCCGGTGGTGATGTAGGTCAAGCGTGTATTTTTTGTGGTATTGCTTTCCAAACGAATGGCGTATCCAACGAGAGAACTCAGAGTGCCAACTGCACCTGGGGGATCTCCCAATTCACGTGAAACTCGCTGCGCAAGCGAAACTGCAGAGATTCGACGGGGCTCCGTGCAATATATCTTGCAAGACTGTCCCCGCGAGAGTTGGTCTTCGAGGATGAAGGCAGGCACTTGAGTAGACTTCCCACTGAGATGAACGTCAGTGACAATTTGATCTCTGCGTGACTCGTGCTCACCACCCTGTCTCACCGCACAGCACAAGGACCTGAGCGTTTTCCAACATTGAAATAATGTCTTCACGATGTTTTGCTATGGGCAGGGAGTTCCGGTGGAACTAACATATTTTATGCAATTATTCTTTCACGATACAAGACAAACTAGACTGACCAACATTTCTTGATAAGCTGGCCTTGACTGGCGTGATCTAATATCTGCATTGAGTTGGTCATAATTCGCCCCAATGTTCCGCGGAAGGGTTGGCATCTGAGAAGCGCCTTTGGTCTCAGGAACTGATCCAAGTGTTACCTCTCTTGTCTAAACCGAGTTAAAAAGCACAAATGCTCGAATTAAAGAAGCAACTCACGTCTGTATTGGCATCAATCTTTGGGCCAACAATACTCCATAACTTAGCCCAAATCTCCCGATTTATACGTCCTTCCATGAGTTTTCTGTCCGACTCTAGCTCGTCCCACAAATCTCTGAAAACCGGAGGGAACAGTCTGAAGAATGTATTACCAACAGGACTGTTCATTGACCCAATAGCAAAACCTTCCGTAGGAGGGAACGAAAGCGCATGGAGCGCAACGGTAGCGATGTAATGTTCTGCCTGTGGCTCTTCATGACAGGCAATGTCTTCCATCTTCCACTCGTCCACCTTACCGCCACCCCACAACACCCGGACGCCAGAGCGCTTCGCGCGACTATGCCCTGATAGGCTACTGAATGTAACTGCAGCGTACCGGTCAATTTTGGATATGTATTCCGAAAGTACGGCCCGTGGTAGCTTCCCTCCACTCTGCTTGTGGAATGACATGTCTTTGACGGAGATCATTGTTCCTCGAGGACCTTCGACCTCGGATGGGGCATCCAGAATTTCAAGCAGCCCTCCGGGAGATTCGTCATCCTCCTGGTCAAACAGATTAGGCTGTAGTTCTGGCTCTAGGGGTATTGTGACAGTCGTCGGAACGTTGGTGCCTTTCGGGCTTTTCGACCGAGCAGGTTCTAGAGATCCACGAAGGGTTGCCTGAAGGAGTTGAGCATTCGCCTCTTCGAGTTCAGAGCGATACAGTCGTTCGGCATCCCTTTCATCAAAGAAGTAGTGTGACTTCACACTCCGCATTTTTGCCTCTAGGAGACCTGCGACATCTGATCTCTGTTGTTGGGATGTGTTATTTGTCTTGAGGTTCACAAGCTGCAATTTTATTCGAGCATATTCCAGGTTAGGATCGTCGAGCTCTGGAGAGATATGCTTTGATGAGGGGCTGCCCGGGTTGACGCTAGTCGACACCCCTTCCAGTGGCAGCGTTCGATTCTCACTATAAGAATTGTGCGATGAGAGAAGGGGAGATGGATTCATCCCCACTGGTTTTGTGGAGTTGGAAGGCTCTGATTCGAGTAACTTTGCTGGATATTCCTGGGATGGAACCGGCATTCCGGGATCTGGGACATCGATTGACTTGGGTATCTCACCGGGAACTTCCTCTTAGTAATGGATAGAGTCAAGCTCTGCGAGGCCTTGAATTCGAGACACGTACTTATTTCGACTTCGTAATCAGGGTAGTGGACAACAAGCTAATGACACGTGAGCGAGACAACGCAATTGCCTTGATGTCTGGACTGACCCAATCTAAGGCCTCATCGAGTTCAACGCCGGACATGGTACGCAGACATTGCTCCACCCAACCTTCGGAAAAGCCAAGCCTGCGTAGAATGCCATATGTCACTGCGAGACGAGTCGCGGCTTTCTCCTTGGTGTGGCCGGTATGATGCCGCGCTAAGAATCGTGAGATTCAGTCGAAAGGGCGAACGAACACAAAGAAATTGAACGACCTGCGGAGATTTCTTCTTGAATGTGGAGACATAAAATCTCTTCGACCAACATGGGATCAACTTCTACAGTGTTGAACCCTCTGGAGGCACGCTTATCCACCGCAATTGCCTGGTATGCAGGGTTAGAGACCAAGGGGCGAAGACAGGAAGCTGAGGAAACACGCCTTGATAGTCCTCGTTATCTCTTTCCCTGTCTTCTCCTGGTACTTGTCGATCATGATCTGCAAAGATTGCTGTTCATCCTGTCCTACAATCAACTTCTCTGAGCCTGGAAGCGTAGCCTGATGGTCTGCCGTAGCCTCGGCAGCTTCAGTCACCAAACCATCAGAGTGGGGTCCATTGTCAGTAGGTGTTGCAATCTCGTCTGCCTGGATGACTTTCTTGGGTATGGATGTGGTTGCGAAGCCACGGGCGATGGGCTTCAACTGCGGCTTCCTTTTCTTGGGCATTGGAGGAGAAGCGTTGAAAGATGAATCAAATAGGATTTTGCCAGCTCCTAAAGAAACTGCAAGGGGATCGTCGATACCACGTGCAGTACCGCGTTCTTCCAAGTTGGCTGGTGACTCGCAGCCACTTTGATCGTAGACTTCGACATCCGACACACTCCACGGTCCAACCCAAGGTCCAGGAGTAAAATAGGATAGATATTAAAGACATGTACAATACAAGGCGGTACAAAATGCATGAACTACTCTACAGATGAGTCTACGGACGAACGAGAAAAGAAAAGAAACCAACAAATCGAGGCAAACGCAGTTCATTCAACCTGAACACCCATCCCAGAACCAACGTCGTTGGCACCCTCCGCCTTCCTCTTGCCAGTGGCTTTCCCTCCAGCTTTGCGGGGTCGTGGAACCCCAGAGGAGCCTCCACCTTTGCGCTTCTTTCCCCGGCTTGGTGCTGCCGCAGTACCATCTTCTTCCCCCTTATCCGCAGTTACATTTCCCTGGTTAGCAAGGTGCCCAAAGAAATCGTCACCCTCGTCGTTCCATAGGTCTCGAACGGCATCATTGTCGGTACTCGCGGACCCACCGGGCCGCTTACCGGATTTTTTGGGAGGGAGTCCTGATCCATTCGTGTTGTCGATATTGGCCAGTTGTTCGTCGTTCAATAACAGTTGCACAATCTCGCTGGGCTTCGCCACATCGGTAAAGTTTTTGTTCCCAACAACAATGTCTTGGACCTGACAGAAAGTCAGATCCACTGTCAAATCAAAGGAAGCAATTTACTCACATCTTTCTTGACACGTGCGAGCTGAATGATGCGTTCGTCGATCGTGCCCTTGGTGATGAGGCGGTAGACGGTCACTTGACGAGTCTGACCCAAACGGTGTGCTCGGTCCATGGCCTGGGCATCATTGGATGGGTTCCAGTCATGATCGTAAAATATCACGGTATCTGCAGCAGTAAGGTTGATACCGAGCCCACCAGCACGGGTACTGAGCAAGAACACGAATATGTCCGGTCTAGAGACGAAATTAAGCCTGTGGAACAAACAACGTGCGAAACACGGACCTTGTTTGCCAATCCATCACCATGTCCCTTCGGTCTTCGAGTTTCGAGGATCCATCCAGACGTAGATACTTATATTGCCGATATATCAGATACTCTTCCATCAAATCCATCATGCGAGTCATTTGGAAGTAAATCAAGACTCGATGGTCGCCTGCCTTGAGCTCCTGCAACAGCATATCCAAACGTGCAAGTTTGGCAGAGTCATAGATGAGTCGTTTTGCCTCCGGAATCTGCATGCTGGATTGTGGCAATTGGTCGGAAGGAGAGCTGCAAACTAGCCCTGCAGCTGGAATCATTGGAACGAGGTCATTATAAAGGCTACAGGCGGAGGGAGACTCTTGGAGTTCGCGTGAGAGGCCATATATGACTAATGATTCCACGGGTGCTTCCAGAACTCGATTCTGGTATTCAATGAAGGAGCGATTTGTGCACGTCATCGATATCGGCGGTGCGACCACAGCAGGGATGAACCACCTCAAGCCAGGTCGAGACAAACACGACTCTTGCCAGGCAGAGGTGGATATTCCTTTGAGATCGGGGTTATAACGCTGATACGATAAAAATGGGAGGGGTGGGATTTTGATATCGGATGCACTGTGACTAGTCTCCCTGTACAAAAGATCAGTTTGTTTTCCCTTCAAACCAATACGCTTACCTCAGCACGGTGGACTGTTCGATAATCTTATTTTCTTGCTGCAATTCTACTAATCGATTGCGTATAAAGGGTGACACTTGAAGGCCGTGAACTTCTGCTGGACCCCTGTTCAAGAGACGCAGAAATGCAAAGGCAGGGGACTCTGAACATGGTCGTGAGCATAATCTATGCCAAGAACGTTGTACGCGTACCTTCAATTTCGTCGTATATCGACTGATATATCCTATCTGTGGACCATATATTGAAAAGGTTGTGTGCAAAAAGCCTGCGTGAACGAGGCCCAGGGTTTACCGACGGAACATCAACAAGCCCGCCATCCAGATATAACAATTCAGGGACCGAATACTCGATTGGGTTCCGAGTCGAGTAGGGCACGAAAATTAGATCGCCTTCGCGACCAAGTGGTCCTGAACGGCCAAAGTGGGCAAATGAGAAAGGTGCCATGACATCCGCGCGTTCAAAAAGCTCAGGGTGGTTGCAAACCTGTCGTTTTCGTAAGCACATGGTAGTCTAAAAATAATTGAAATCGCAGACCTTGCGGAATTGCATGACCAAGTTCATCAACGAACGAGCCGAATCAGCATCACCAATGTTTGCCGCCTTCTCGAGAAGGTCGGCAACAGAGACATTGGCAAGGAGCGCACGGTACAATGCCCGTTGTCGTGAGCTAAGATCTACATAGATGTCTATTTCAATCTTTCCGACGGACACGTCAGTGACGTCGATTCGGTACGATCTAACAAACGTACCTTCTCGCTTAATTCATTCTGCACATGCCGCTTTACACGACGAAGCATGAACGGCTTCAGAATCATATGCAATCGCCGTAGTTGATGTTCGTTCAGCTTGCCGCCTTTGTTTTCAGCGGCATTTTCAATGTCTTTCGAGAACCATTCGTTGAATTCATCGTGAGAGTCAAACAGGCTTGGCATGATGAAGTGCAGGAGCGCCCAAAGCTCTACCATTGAATCACTGTGTTCAGCGCGGTGAGAGTATATGCATTGCAAAAAGCTGACCTTGCATGGAATTTTGGATTGGAGTACCGGTGAGGAGCAATCGATTCCTACATTGAAAACCTAGAAGTGTCTTCCAGCGAACGCTCGATGCATTCTTGATGTTTTGGGCTTCGTCCAGAACCATGTATTGCCATTTGACTCTTTGGAAATATTGTTGGTCTTGGGTGACCTGGAAATGTGTCAGCAACACATAAGATATAGGATATCTGTTTCCATTAATTCACCAGCTGATAACTTGTGATAAGGACATGGAATGGGGCATCCTTGTTGTAGCTGATTTCCTTTTTGCTCCAAAACTTTCGTAGAGTTGTACGATCCTTGACATTCCCCCAATAGGGTAGTGCCTTAAGATTTGGAACGAATCGAGTGATTTCTTGTTGCCAGTTGTGCAATGTAGATGCAGGAGCGACGACGAGAAATGGTCCCCATATGTCATGTACTTCGGCGAGATAGGCAAGCAAAGAAATCGATTGCACTGTCTGGATGGCAGTTCGTTCCTGAGCGTTACAGATATTCAAAGGGACGGGGAACACTACCTTTCCAAGACCCATTTCATCTGCAAGGATGCCATTGATGCCTTGTTCATACAATGTCGCGAGCCAGTTGAGACCTTTCAATTGGTATTCCTTTAATTGAGCCATAAGCATCATCGGCTGCTTGATGGTTAATGGCCCAGTCAACGAAGTTGGGTTTTGGAAGTTAAGCTCGTTAGAGTCAACTACCGCAGATTTAAGCAAATAATATATGCAGAAACAGACGACTGCTTACGATCCATAAGGGGGGCCGCGGGAGAACCTGTCTCATCCTCATCATCCCGAATGTGCGCCTGAGCTTTTGCTAATTGGAGTGCCTCGTTTGTTTTGCGTTCAAGAGCGGCCTGGGTGTCAAACTGTTGTGCACGTTGCTTGGCAAGTGCGATTGCCTCTTGAGCATTATGACGGGCGTGACGATGAAGATTAGTTTGGTCCTCTGAAACAGAATAATCAATCCAATAGAGTATCATACGAAAAAACGACAGCTAACCGTCATCAAAGTCAATTTCGCTTAGCGAGCTCGGATCAGTGTCTACTAGATCTGCACCAGCAGGAGCTACCGACGTTTCCAGGGCATCCCCCTGGATTTCGGCAGCTAAGATTGCGAGAGGATGAGCATTTGAATCATCCTCGAACGACCGCGGCAACGTACTTTTCAGCTTGTTGCCCACGAAATGGCTATAAAGCTCGGTCTGGCTGATCAAAAATTCAAGTTTCCGCGCCTGGCGTGCTGCCTCGCGCCTCTCTTCCTCGACCTTGGCGCGATCAATAGCCTCCTTTTGCTCTCGCTTCCGTACGTCTCTCTCTTCGCGTTCATTCTTTCTCCAGAAGACGAGCATTTCACGCATTAGACGCTTCGCTTTGGCTTGCACGTCCTTGTTGGCTTTTGCGGTGCGTGTGAACGGTCGGCGGGCTTGCATGGAGGACAACATCGCAAGTCGTTTGACCTGACTCTGTCTTGCCTGGTAACCCA
>JBBPQI010000190.1:0-10213 GCA_038092445.1 Gyrodon tennesseensis | reverse complement strand
TTCTTGAGCCTAGTACCAGTGATGTTGAACAGCATTCAATGTCTTAATGTAGCAATTCTCACCAATGAACAGATTGAAAAAGTGTTCACTAAATATAAGAAGAAGTCTGAAACTTGAATTCAGACCCTTTATAATGAAAACAAAGTGTTGAAAGCTGAAATTGCACACCTTGAATCTGCTGAAAATGACATCAACGAGCAGCTCAATTTCCTCAAATCACAAGTTGACATTGTATATATTGATGGTGGTATTGAGCAGAACATGGAATTTGACAGAGAGGATACCAGTGGTAGTGGGACTGCTGAAGAAGATATGAATGGTGGGGTTCCCAACCTTGGACTTGAAGACGCACCAAATGAAGGAAGAACTAAAACTGAGAATGTTGAGGAAATAGCTTTTGAATAGGTCCAAGCATACAGCCAATGTAAAACACAGGTGGGGCATGAAGGAAGAGAAACAATGTGCAAGTACAAGTTACCCAACCTGGTTAGTCATGTGATGACCAAATATAACAAGTCAACCAGGGAAGATGCTAGGTCAACACTAGCATAGCTTAGAGTTATGTCAATCAGGCAGTAGGTTACATGGCTGTGTCATCAGTCAGTCAGATGTGTCAATCAGGTAAGTCAGTCATATCAACCATGAGTGTCAATCAGGTAGGTCAATCAGGCAGGTCAAGGGATGTTAACCAGGTTAATTAGTAATGTCAATGTGAATAACCTTGCTAACCCTGGCTAATGCCTGACTGACTTAGTATCCTGCAAGACTTGTTCAAGAGTTAACACACCTTTAATGAAATGTAGTGCCTGGGCTGTGTTTCTTGATGAGGAAAGCATAGAGATCGTTGCATGTAATGAAGTCAAAAGTAAGAAAAAATGAACCTCAAATATTAAGAGCCAGGTTGACAGAAAGAGACTACAAGTTGTACTTGTCAGCTACATGGAGACTAAAATATCTAAGAAGATGCCATCTATAACTTTCCTAAGTTAGTCCATGTCTTATAACCACTTTAGCGTATCTTTCACCAAGGTTAAGAAGTTTTGGATCTTATTTTTGAAAAGACAAAGTATCTGTCTCCACTCTGCAATGCTTAGGAGAAACAGTCAAGCTAAGAAATGCATGTCAGTTTCCATTACATTTCATAAAATTGACTGGTATTTTTCTTTAGCAGAGTTAGACCAGAGTCTAGTATTGAGGTCTGAGGTTTGCCAAAGCTTGGTAAAGGAAAGAATGATTTCTTGATAAACTGGTTAGAATAGTCTATAGAATAGTCAGTGGGGACATAGAGTTTGTAGCCATACACTGATGTGTTGCAATGTAGAATGTACTAATAAGCAGCTCTATCTTGGCTTTAGAGATGTAGACTTTCATCCAGTAATTATCTCCAGCTCCAACCCAGCACAGCCCATACCTCTCAGCATCCAGCAAGAGTCCCATTGGCAAATCCTTTATATGAGCAAACTTTTGACAGTGGCAAGTGAGAATTCCCACTCAGAATATTACTGATGTTAAGTATGGCTGGTCTATCAGAAGCTCAACAACTGAGAGGAAGAACATATACTCCTTCTTAGCAGCTTTGAACCTGGTGCTCTGCTCATGTTTTTCTAATAACATGGGAGGCTTACTGGGAGAGAAAAGTTAATGCTTGCAGTATCTTCTCAGAATCTAAATATGATACCCTTCTCACACAGCCTTGTCAACCATGTCCTCCAAGGATGGACCCTAATGCTCTCATATGCAATGTGTAGCCACAATCAGAAAGTCTAATACAATAATCCAGCTACACTTATATCAGGAATTTCTTAGCTGGACCTTATACCCTTCTTGAAACAACTCTAAAGCCTCAGGCCTTGAGCCGTCGATACAAACCACCAAGTGAAGGTCGTAAGACCAACCTTAGGACGGAGTGCAAGCTTATTGGCGTGTCTCTTTAGAGAAAGAACATTAAGAGAACTTCACTGAAGTCTTTGATGGATGGCATTGGATTTATATACTATACATGTGTTTGTCCATGTTTACCCTAAATACCATATACATATAGATTACCAACCAGTGGTAATTAAAGTAATGTCTGATATGCTCTGCACAAGAAGGCGGAGATGAATAACATGCGACGTGTGCATGTATTATATTAAATACAAGTCTGATGTGCATGGCACATCAAATGGAAGAGAAGAGGCATAGCCTCCCATAGGATCTGATGCACGTTGCATTGGATATTAAATATGCATGTACCACATAAGGTATGGCAGTAAATGAAAAGAGGGCGCTGCCCTTGAGGCATAATGTGATCTATGATCAAATAGATCTGAAGATAAGGTTTTGAGATGCAATCTCAAAAGGAATATAAAATAAAGATGTCCGTTAAGTAATAAGAAGTCACATGACCTTTAAATGGGGAAGGCACATGTGCACTAGTAAGATTCCAGGACAACGTGATTGAAGTCTAATGTATAAATAAGTGTCTGTTAGATAAGCACATTGAGTGCTTGAAGGAAAGGAAAAGAAAAAAGGAAAAATACATCTAGGTGCTCATTGCACTATGAAGGAGTTCATTATGTTCATTTCTTCACTTCATAACATACATTTCCGTCCGTTCCCATAAGTTACGTTCCACTCTCATATTATTACACTTCTGAGATTTGGAGTTTATCAGAATCAAGGTGAATTAGCACATTGATGAACTGGAAGTAATGCTGGCTCTGTAACTATAACAGTTTTGAAGACTGAGCATGTAAGTCCTGGTATGTGGGAATAATTGACTTGTCCTATTACAAGACCATTACAATATAGTACACAGCATCTTTTGTGAACCTGTCTGCACTACTGTACTTTTCCATTAGGACAGCAGCAACTTTTTCCAGAGTCAGAGCATTTCTATCCAAATGTATGGTATCCAATCTGAGGTCAGAGGCTTCAGCAGTGGCATTTAGACCAAACCACATATATAGAATTTTGTCAAGAGGAGGCTCAATTCTCTCAACCTCAGTGATAGTGCACCTGGCAGTGAACTATGCATCTGATTGGTTATAGTCAGCCAGGAGTGGGAATGGTGGAGTGAGAATTCTATTGATGATTAGAATGTTTGAATTAACAGAAACTGCAGCATCATTCAGTATATGAGGCTTTGAGGGTTGACAAGGAGCAATAATCTCAGTGGGCAGTGGTGGAGGTAATAGGGAGAATGGTGCAGTTGTTGCAAGAGGTGATTTTTCAGGGATTATAGGTTCAAATGGCCTGGGATCACCTTCCCTCCATTATTTTCAAAAAGCTCATCTATAGCAGTCAAGTCACCTCTGCTCACTGGTCCAACTTCAGAATTCTTATTAAACTCTGTGCAAATATTCCATTCATTGGCATATTCACAGTATCTCTTTTGGCTATGAGACCTAGGTCTGTCTTTCTTGTTATACTCCTATATTAAACACCATTCTCCATGGACTATGTTTGTTCTTACATGCACACCATTTGTTTCAACCCAATGGAATACCTTGGAACTCTTATTGGGAGGCAAGAGGGTCTCCAATATGTGTTTGGCATTTTTTTCTTCTACTTTTGTAATGATTCTGCAAAGAGGGACATGCCTTATCCTTTATACTTTTCATATAAACTTCCTGGTGTGCAAAAAACACATCAAAGGGAGCATAACTGGCAGCAGCTGGACTTGACTGGGTGAGTAGGTTATGCTATGTTAGAGGGTTGAAGGGGTTAGAAACATTATGCAGAGGAGACAAGATAATGTTTTCCTTGCAAGACCTTAGCAGCTTATCATATAGGGACTTGGTTAATTTAAAATTGGGTCTTCAGCATGCCAACTCCTGACTTCACAAATTTGTTGGCAGTAGATAGCTCCAGTAGTACCAATGGTCTATTTCTGCCCAGGGAAGGGCAAACTGGTATGGATGGGTCCACTGGTTCATTACAGAGTTGATAACAACCCCTACCCTTGGTCCCAATAATATATGCATATTTTTGAGGCTCTGAATTGTGCATTCATTCAAGGAAGTCTTGGACTTGATGATGTCATGGAGACTCTCCTTAGATACATTTGGTAAGGCAGAATCTAGGTGGTACAAATGGTGACATAAAGCTTTAAATAAGTAAAATATTGAAAAAAGGCTGAGTAGGGCTATAAAAGTGCTCCATGATATCTTAATGCACATTGTTGCTTGGCCAACCTTCTTGTGATCCCTCAGGTAACCTCACTGCTTAGGATAGTCAATAAAGCCAATAGACATAGAAAGCAAATAATTAGATGACAGTGTACTAACTGTATGAGTAAGAGTAATCTCCAGCCATTTCCAGAACTCCAGAATACTTGGCTCAAGCATCCACCTCCCACATTTTGTGCATATAACCTTGTAGTGAGTAAGTTAGCTCAATATAAGGCCAGCATAGTGAAGCCATTTTGGCATAAATGCAAGTTGTGGACAGCAACTAAGGTCCATTTGAAGAATGTGCATGTCTCTAATGGAGATGTTGCTAACTTCATACTTGAAATCTTTCTAAGGCATGGGGGGAGATAGTTAGCCACTGAAGATGTTAGGCAAAATTGACACATAACCATGATATGTTTCAGCAGTTCTTTATACCATTTTTTTTAAAATTATAATTCTGGACGTGCTGGCTAGGGTTTAGATGTGAGCAGTTTTTAAATAATCACAGATGAGTCATATGTACATACTAGAGAGCAGGTTAGATTGGTGATAGTAAAGGGAGTTGGGCTGGAGGAAACTATCCAAAAATATAGATTTGAGAGAATGGTGAATGAACTAAAGTGGTAAGATAGAAATGTGGGATAAATTCAAGGGAATGGGGAGTAGGGTAATGAGAGTAAAAGGCATGCATTGAGCAGCACTGAAATATCTACCCAAGAATCAGGTAGAGGTTATGTGCTGAGCTGTAGGAAGAAACACATATGAATAAGGAAGAGATGCATCTGTTTTGAGGCAGTGGCATATCTACCTAAGAATTAGGAAGAGATATGGTTGAAAGAAGTGAGTGGACAAGTGAGTGGTTGCTGGTTGACTCAATTAAGTGTTATGTAAGCAAGTATGTAAAACCTAATTGACTGCTGCCATATATAACTAACATAGCATCTTGGCTGCTATTTTATCTTGCCTTCTGCCTAACATCAGAGTATGTATGGTGCATTTGCAGACAATGGTTATGTTGTGTAAATTTGTAGACTATGGGTCAGGTTAAGAAACAGAATTAATTAGGTTCAAGATACTGAAAGGAGAAAACAATGAGAAATCTGTGAGCTGGATCATCTAGCCTTTTCAGAGAACTATATTTAGTGTTAGACAAGCATTAAACCAGAGATATATAAGGACAAGGATAAAATTAAGTGCTAGTTTGTGTGCAAAAAACTCATTTCACACATTTAAGGGGCCTGTTATCAATAGATTGAGTTATTAAGCTGAAGTAAGTTAAAAGTATGAGGAGGTGAAAAGTTTGACAAGACAAGGAAATTCAAAGGATAGGAGGTTGCATGGTTGGGAAAACATGACATCTGCAAGATGCTCATATGCCTAACTAATACTTATTTATTTATTTTTTGCTAGGAGAGAAATTAGATAATATAGTATATATCAAGCCTCCTGATAACCTTGATTGGTTAGCCTGCTTACAATACAGCAGTACACATTTTGTATTTGCCTCCAATACCAACCCATATCCATCAGCACAAGCTACCTAGTATACTTAGCTAAACTGGGCAGTAGTTGAGAAGACCATAGGCTTTTTCATTCCCAATTATCTAACTTTCCACAGTAAATGCCATTTGCAGGGTCTCAACTGCCTTTTATTTATTGTTCAACCATGCAACATGGACTACTTCAAGGTTTCCAAGAATGGACCCAAGTGCTTGTAGGAACTTTTGAAAAGGACCTTAATCTTTGTGAAAGTCAGCAGGCTGAACACCATTTAGGACAATGCACTGAAGGGCAGGCTGTATCAATGTCAAATTTGAAGAGAAAAGGCACATACCTTGCTATTCAATAACAATACAATTAGCCTGCTATGCTTTTTATTCTCAAGCAGAAGGTAAAAACAATAAACCCATAAATATTAAGCACAGCCCTTAATGGGTGATGAGGGGCTTGAGATGGTCAGTGGTGAGATCTTCTAGAGATATTATAGGGTTAGGAATACTTACATTAGGTCACATTTAATATATCACAGGATAGCTGAATCCTTAAGTAAAAATGAATAATAATTCACCACATGAGCAAAAACTCTGAAGCAGTTAGAGACAGGTTTCAAGAGCAGATGGTGTATAGTGATGCTGTCCAGAAGAGCTATATCATACTTCTATTCATGCAACTTAGTTAATGAAGCTAGCAGAAGATCAGCTGGCAATTGGCAGTGTAATCTTTCCCTGTTTATATAAAGGTTGTGAGTAAAGTAGAATTGGTATGGGAAATTCCAATCTGAGCAATGTTTGGGCTTGGTGACTTGAGAATTCAGCTTTGGAGATGGTTAGCTTCTCTGTATGCATCTCTGGAAAAGCATGGCATGATGAAGAACTCTTTGGTAAAGTGGATGCATTCCTTCAAAAAGCCTCCTTTCTTCTATATAACAAATCAGTGAAATTCAGAAACATTCATCTTCTGAGATGCTGATGCTAGAAGAGCTTTGGGTTGGGGATATGCTTTCACTATTGCTTCATCCAAATGATGATGTTCTTGACAAGCTTCATTGTGGCCTCCATAAAGCAACTAGGACTCCATTTTGTATAAACATTGTGGAGATGCCAATATTGTCCAGGCCTCATTAGGCTTGAAATACTCTTCATGGCATTCCACATATCACAGTGAAGGATATAATTTGACAACTGGGGGAACACCAAGTAGCCTGGACAGGGTGAAGCAAGGTGCTTGGCACATAATCTGTCAGATAAATAGTAGTTGGTCCCATATCCTTCTCAAATTTTTGTAGAACCTTGAGCAAGGATGTCAGGAATATTTCCACAGTGAGAACTGCCTGCTCACCTCAACTGTGCAGTTGAAAAAGCCTTGAGGTAGGTGAAGGAGTGAAGTGTCAGACATAAGCAGATGTTCCCTTCAAATACTAGGAAGGCAACATTACATATCAAGCTTAACCTGTACATTGAGCTTCTGCAAGCCATTCCACCATTTAGCAAGTTGATGACAGGAGTGAACTTCAATGCTATTCTTGAGGGGTTCTAAATATGGAGAGAAGCCATCAACAGTGTCCTTTTCAAGGGCATTACCTTTGGCAGGTGGTCATATCTCATATTTTGTTGGGTCATAAACTACCCAACATAGCCTATTACTAAAGCCTATGGCTCTAACTAACCTGTTGAACTTGACTATCTATAACATAACATTATCTGGATTAATGTAGTGTGATCTGCACTATCTCACCTTTATGTCACAAAGGATTACAATATCACCCCTCTGTACCTGTAGAAGCCAGGCTATATATTTCTTCTGAAAGCAATTAACCACAAGGCCAGGGCTTGCTAAGTTCAAGACAGATAAGTCAACAAGAGTAAACAAGCATGACCACTCTGAAATTAACAAGATATGTAGATCTAACCAAGTAAATGCAGACCTGGAGGTGACTAACCATTTGTGGTGGTCTTTTTCTCTGGAATTACATTACTGACCACACCAATGAGGTTGACCATAGAATTTCCCTTGCAGAGGTTGCTCAGAGTGGTAAAATAGCCAGCCTGTTAAGGAGTTGAGTAAATATCAGTTGATAGCAGAGTTGAATTAGTGCCATCTGAGTGTAGAGGTTGATAGGAAGTTGAGAATTAGAGAACTTGTGCTCTTTTGAAATAGCTTGGGGTTGAATCTGATGAACAACACTGGTAGATGGTTGGTTGGGATTAGGTGCTTCTTTTACATTGATATCTTCGCCCAGGATATCGCTTTTAAGAGCTGTTGAGTGTGAAAGATGCAGAGCTTTAATAGATAGGATATGTTCAATTTTGGACAAGTTAGACATGATGGTACCTTTGATGGAATAGGTTAGTTATCAGATGCATATTGTTGGCCAATCAGATGCACATATAGGTGGTAAAGGTGCTGACCTTGCCAGGTGTTGACAACTTTACCTTGATTAATTCTACTCAAATACTGGACAACAATGCTATCAGGGTATTTTAGAATAATGGGAAAGGAGTATGGTGCATTGGATCATTTGCAGTGGTCAGGTTTTGACCCTTTTAGTACAAGGTGGATGTGATCTCATATTTGAACAATAAGCCCCTCTATATAAGGGAGCTCCACCTCAAAGCAATAGATTAGAGAGTCCTTCATTATTTTGAGATACATATGCTGTATCCCATTTTGGAGTGGCCATATCATAAAAAACCTTGCCCTCTATATGCCCATGGTTATCTCCAGAAAGATGAAGAAGCTCTTTAATACTTCAAGCATGTGAAACTTGAAAATAACCTGCAGTGTTTGTGCAAGATGTCTCAGAACCATCTAGAGCACTGTTGTTGGCTTCTTTGTTCATCTCACAGCCTAGTAAACATGGTCAGTAATGATTGGGCATGGACAGCTGCCAGTTATGCTATATAATCTATTTAAAAAGAAAGCAGGTTCTTGAAAATAGTGAGTATTGTGTTGAGATAGCAGAGATTTTAAATATATGTGCCTTAACCTTTGTAGCAGCAACATTGTTATCTATTTAAGTACAAGTGCTGACCTTAAAGAATATACCAGTGGACTAGGAGTCAAAAGTGTGTTACAGGAGGAACCTTCAGAGGAGGTATTGCAGATTTAGCTAGGTATCTGGTATAAAAAACCTTGAACACAAAAGTTGCATGGGTAAATAGTTAGGATCAAGGTTGATTAGGTAGGGGCATGTACTGACTATATGGCAAGGCTGAGCAATCAAAGGAAAGGGACTTAGAACCAGGCTACCATGTTGCCCATATGAAGCATACTGTGACCTCCAAAACCATTGCAATGCCTAACCCTGATATGGTGCATGCAGCACACCACAAATACCCGTGGGAATTCCACTTAGCTTTGGTGGGGACAAACAAAGTACATACTCTTGGCTACAATCTGGCCTCTGAATCATGTGATTTGGCTCAGAGGCTGTGAAGTCATGTTTATTTCAAAACAGCAATACCATTGCAATAGTTTTGTACCTATTGGTAGAGAATGTGGAATCTTATTGAAATACCATCATAAGTGGCAATGTTTGGTCATACAAACAAAGATACACATATAAATATTATGTCTGAGTTTGAAATAGTTCACACACTTCTTTATTTCCAACCACATCATTATGAGATCCATTTCTTCTATTTAGAAAAACACCATTCTTTCTATGCTTGATGCTGGCCAGTCAGCTCATTCTATTGCTGCCACTACTGGTCTCCATGCCTCTACCATATCCAGGCTCCACTCCAAAGAGTGTTCTGAGCTTCAGAAGTCTGTTGGAGGTTGCCCATCCAAGCTTTTTCCTATCAATCTTTATCATGTCATTCATTTTATCTCATCTGGAAAGGCAGAAAATGCTGTCCAGGTGACCAAGGCTCTTACCAATGTGGTCAACCAACCCCTCTCTACCACCACAGTATATCAGCACTTGAAAAAAACTAATATAAAGGCTGTGGTGAAGTCTAAACACCCCTTTCTATCAGCTAGACATCACAAGGCTCACTTGGACTTTGCCTATGCTCATAAGGATTGAACTATAGAGAACTGGAAGAAGGTAGTATGGTATGATGAGACTAAAATCAATCACCTAGGGTCAGATAGGCGAAAATGAATGTGGAAAAAAGCAGGTGAATGTTACAATTGGTCAGGGACCCCCTTTCTTTTCTTACTTACTTGCCTTGTACTATGCTTATCATTCTTTCTCTACGCGACCCGCCCATGGCCCTGTTGGCTGGTGCATTTATTCTTCATATTCCCATTGGTTCCTACTTTGTTCCATCATCTTCTATGATGTTCTACCGCATCCTGTGCCCATTCGCTGACCAAGCGTTTTCCTATATTCTATTCCTTTCTATCCGCTTGGTCATCTTCATTTCCATGTCATATATAAACCTTACATCGTCTACCTTGTGACCCAAGTTAGACTTCCTCTTTACTTCCACAATCTCATTGTGCTTCATCTCCTCTGAGTCCTCATTTTACTCCTGAGTGAACGCTCATCTCTGAACCTCTAGGCAACATCCCATTGGCCTACCCTTGAACCTCTGTGTCGTCAACGT
>JBBPQI010000189.1:0-10225 GCA_038092445.1 Gyrodon tennesseensis | reverse complement strand
AGAGCTGCCATCGCGGCATGGAACCTATCCTCAACTCCAAGAAGAAAATCTTCAACACACAACATAGCGCCATTCACGTCCGTGTGGTGTTCACTCATCACGCATGTTATAATGTTGTGGAGGTCATCTCCACGCAGTCGTTCCTTGTTGTAGGAGAAGACGTCCTGCAAACCGAATACATCAGCACACGATGCACCTTCTTCTCATGAATACTACTGACGTTTGAGAAAGCGACCATGTCAACAGCGGCTAAAATCATCTCCTGGATGGCAGGGTGCGACATCACTTCATCAGGGATGTCAAGCCCTAGCTCGATTATGGAAAATGAGGGTTTCACCCCGCTGGTACGACGTCGTGCATCGATGTAGCTTTTGATGTCAAGGATGCGATGTTCCTTCTTGTCGATGGACTCCTGCACGACACCCTCGAGATATTCGTCCATGTTTTGTATAAATCTCGCCTGCGAAACTGCGGTGGCATTCTGAATGGTCAGTTCCCAGAATCTATTGTTAAGTAAGCATCATGTCGAAACTCCGGAGAGACCGTTAATGCACTTACTGACGTGCTATTTCTCCGCCAATCCACTCTCCTGATGGACGTGGCATATGAGGATTCCGGAAAGCGTCGAGTATCACGTCCTTTTGCTTACGGACCTCGGAGGGTGTGGACCTATCAGAATACTCGTCGAACATGAAGAACACATGCATGAGATCACAACCAGCTCTGACGTGCTCTAAATGAACAATTAAGGAGCAATTGGGTGATGTACCTGTGGTGACTTTACCTTTGCTTGCCATCGGGTAAGCTAGGGAGGCGAGCAGACCTATCAAACAAATGGGCATATGGACAGGATACGAAGGAAAGCACCTACTAAAGTCGCAGCGATCAAATGCGTCCTGGGCCTTAGGGCTGAATGCTCGGAAGCTCGTCAGCCAAGCAACACCTTCCTTTTTGACCACGGCGTAATTTGGGTTAATCTGACGAGGCCATGGCCATCTGGCAAGCACGTTCGGAATGAAGATTCTAGCAGGTCTCCCATGTCTATCAACGTCTTTCTCGGGAGTTGACTTTTCCACAACAACGGATTCATTGATGATGGTCTTGTGCTCCCTGGCGATCAGGATAGCACCTCCCCACAAGGCGAAATGGACGAGGAGGCCCATGAGTACGGTGAGTAAAAGCAGATTAGATGTCCCCATGCTGATAGATTTTTCGATTGCACGCTGGCCTTATATCTGTTCCAATCTTACACTACTAGGAACAAAGGTATGTAAAGCACTGCCATACACTCTACCTCGTCCCGGGATCGCCGACATTCCACCCTTCGGAGTTCACTGTTTTTATTCTAATTAGAACACTCCGAGGAGCATGAAGATTCCAAGCATACGTTGCCTTGAAAACCGTCCAATATGATTCGGGGGATTGGACTTCATATCCCCAATCACGAGACCCATCAGAGATTATCTCGGAGATAGTGGGGGCGAGCAGCGTCTCTCCATGGGTGCTGTTCGCACTCCCACAAGGGTTGGAGAATATCCGGAAGAAACACTCTCAAGCTTCAACCTACCAACCACCGCTTGTGGAAAACATCGCGTGCTCACTTCTGTACATGTTCTCTGTCTGCAGTCCACTTGGAGTTTTCACGACGCCTCAAGTGAAGAGCCTGATGATGAATCTCGACCATGTTTATCGGGTGAGGACGCCTGCTCTCGGAATTGTCATCTCAATCTCACGTACCCAATGATTAATTAAGCTGCCATATTACCCTGTGAATGACAGTGGCCCGGTGGTTGAACGCATCACGAACCCCCCAGACCCCTCGACCATTTAAATCACTTGTATTCCTCTATTACCTATGTATTATGGCGCCGACACGTTCAAGAACCATGCCCATGCGTACTATGAAGCTGCATTCATACGCATATGATCAAAAAAGAAGTTCGAAAACACCTGCAAACGACTCGTCAGTTATGCCTACGCATTGACACCACCGGCGTTCGAACTATATTATGTTGCCTGCCGGACATGCTGGCTTGTTGTGCGACTTGCCTCGTCGTTGGCATGAACGAGGAGTACGTACCGAGCATCTTCCGAGGGAATGATTAGACATCACCCGTCGTAGACTTGAATACAGTCGTGAGTGTTGGAAACCAGACCGGCGATACAGTGAATAGAATCTTATTACACTCACTTAGTACCTTCCTAATCGGCGAATGCCCGTGCTGTTCCCATTCAGTCTCATATACCACTCGGGAAGTACTGGAGGTAAGCACTTACTACATTACCTGATTCCTACATGTTGTATTTACACAAAGTAGGACTTGCTGTCCTTGCCCTCAGCGAGGATGGGGTAGTTGGATCTCGGCAGGTTTCACCTCTGCACACCCGACTTGAAGGAAAGCCGAAACGCAGCGACATGTGCTTGCTACGGCCGTGTATTCAGATTCTGATAGCACAAATCATCGCAATCGAAGTCGCTGAAAAATAATTGTTGTACAGATTCAGTAAGATTGAAAACTACACTGTATACAAGTCCGATCTGATAAACATCCATTTGTTCATACACTTGAGCCTCGTACAATCATCGCATGATCACAAAAGGGAACTGTTAATGTGCACGGGGCCAATTTCCGTGACACCTTCACTCCTCTTCGGCAAGAGTAGCATCCACCTGTTCTGCTTGATCTCGAGGCCCTTGTTTCCGAAATACCTCTCGTTCTCGAAACTCCAGTCATGGTTAGCCCGTACCCACAGACCTAAGCCATGGCAATACTCCTTTACCTGTGAGTTCAAGGGCTCCTCCCATTGGGGGAGTGCTGCCATCGCGGCATGGAACCTTTCCCCAACTCCAACAAGAAAATCTTCAACCCACAACATAGCACCATTCACGTCCGTGTGGTGTTCGTGCATCACACACGTTACAATATTGTGGAGGTCATCTCCACGCAGTTGCTCGAGGTTGTAGGAGAAGACGTCCTGCAAACCAATTACGTCAATATATGATGCACCTTTTTCTCATGAATATTACTGACGTTAGTGAAAGCGACCATGTCACCAGCAGCTAAAATCATCTCCTGAATGATAGGGTGCGACATCACTTCATCAGGGATGTCAAGCCCTAGCTCAATCATGGAAAATGTGGCTTTCGGCGCGCTGGAACGACGTCGGAGGTCAATGTAGCTCTTGACATCACGGATGCGATGCTCCTTCTTGTCGACGGACTCCTGCACGACACCCTCGAAATACTCCTCCATGTACCGTATGAATCTCTTCTGCGAAACTGCAGTGGCATTCTGTATGGTCAATTCCCAGAATCTGTTGTTGAGTAAGCATCATCTTGAAGGCTCCCGAGAGACTGCTGATGCACTTACTGGCGTGCCATTTCTCCGCCAATCCACTCTCCTGATGGACGTGGCGTATGAGGATTCCGAAGAGCGTCGAGTATCACGTCCTTTTGCTTACGGACCTCGGAGGGTGTGGACCTATCAGAATACTCGTCGATCACGAGGTACAGATACATGAGATCGCAACTAGCTCTAGCATGCTCTGAATGAACAATTAAGTAAACAATCTGATCAATGTACCTGTGGTGACTTTACCTTTGATTGCCATCGGGTGAGCCATACAGGCGAGCAGACCTATCAAACAAATTAGGTATGTGGACGGGCCATGAAGGAAAGCACCTACTGGCGTCACAGCGAATCGAGGCTTCCATCGCCTTAGGGCTGAAGGCTCGGAAGTTCATCATCCAAGCAACACCTTCCTCCTTGATCTCGGCGTAATTTGGGTTAACCTGACGATCGGGCCATGGCCATCTGCCAAGCACGTTCGGAATAAAGATCCTAGTAGGTCTCCCATGTCTGTCAACATTTTTCTCGGAAGCTGAGTGTTCTACAATGACGGATTCCTCGATAACACTCTTGTGCTTTCTGGTGATCAGTATAGAAACACCCCTGAGGGCGAAATGGATGAGCAAGCCTATGGTTGCGCTGAGGGGAAGCAGAATGAAAGTTTCCATACTGACGGATCCATTCGACTCCACGCTGGCCTTTTATCTGTTACAACTTCTGGGAACGAAAATATGCGAAACACCGCCATACACCAGGCTACCTCGCTCTCCGGGTCTGGGATTGCCGACATTCCAACCCTCACTGTGCACCGTTTATATTGGTACTTACCTTCTTGAGTTGGGGCGGAGTTTTTGTTGTATGTATATTCTCGGTATCACAGCAAGGCAGAACGTTCCATTACGTCGGGAGTTCTGGTTGAATGTCAGTGGCTGCCAGATCTGAAAAGTTCTTGTTCCGAATGTGGTATGATCCCCGCCAACCGTGATTGTGAAACTTATCGCGTATTCGCTTCTGGAAATGATATCTGTTCGGTCCATTCCACTTGGGGCTTTGCAAAGAACCTGATTGAATGTGGACCACAATAATGCCAGATATGGGAGGAAGGGGGTTGCATCCGACATGGTTCGTTCGTCAACTTTTCTGCAGCTCTAGCGCTCATGGACTGTCTTTGATCCGGGTTCCCCGCTGCCGCACAATGATGCATGAACCATTGCATGTTGATAACGATTGAATGTTCGGTTCGCCCGCCCTCAGCCCTCGCCGCACAAGTGGCTACGACGGGCTGTGAAGACAGCTCTATATAGACTGATAAGGGGGAGGGCTAGCAGGCATAAACCTGGGATTTACACTACATGCACCCAGGCATTAGGATCAAGTGCTCGAAGCCAGACCCATGATCGATCGACCGACCCATTATCATGAATAATTTCAAACTCCCATACTAACCCACAACTCATGGACAGTTTCCTTCTCAGCCGCTGCGACTTGGAGTCGTGCTCCTCCCTCATATCCTTTTTACTCTCGCTGTCATTTTATTTCAGAACTCTGAGAGGCACTGGGAATTTGATGCCCTCAATGTTCCGATTTTTATGGATAGTCGCGATTTCTTGGATCTGGGCCATCGTTCTGCACACTTGCTGCAGCTAACACACTCTTTTGATCTACATCCTGGCACTTCTACATCACCGTTTTTTGTTTTAAAAAATGGAAAGCTCATTTAGTACTCGTGAAAGCATAATATTGGCATGAATACAGTTGTGCTATGGTGAAGCTCCGAGGGTTTTACAACTCTAGTCCCATTTGGAACTCCGGATGTGCCACATGGTGCCTCCGCAAGTTATTGCAGGAATCGAACTCCCAGGCATCTGACATCAACAACAGAGATATGTACACTAAAAAGTGTAACCGCCAATTGGTCAAGGTACAAATTCTGGTATGAGAATTGTGAGACCTCACATGCGCGAATGTGTGGAGGTTCGACATACCCTCCTCATCCAGTAAAGTCTCTTCGTCCAAACATGCTTGTATAGAGTCCGATATAACAAGCCGACGTTGCTTAGGCCTGTGACAACGTTAGCCTGGATGACCAGCGGAAGATGGATGCCACCTTACTTCGAGGTGAGTTGCATGAGAATTGTCCTGCGTCGGACACGTCCCGTTTGTCAAGAACAACGTGAGTTAGCTTGCCATTATTGAGCTCCACAATCTTCCCTCCGTTTTGTTCGATATTCCGGGAAACTTTAAGAAATCTTACGTCGACGTAAGCTCCCGTTCATTCTGGCGGAAGATCAATGAGACGCACCGTCCGGAAATCTCCTTCTCATACTTCATATTTACGACCATCTCATTCTTCCGTGCATTAGCTGGAGAGTCGATGTAGAAGCACCGATAAAAGGGATACATCTCGTGAGCCAGGTAGCCGAAAAGAAGGGCCATATTGTGCGTACAAATGCTTAAATATTAAGGCAGTGTCGTATTCACGCTCCGAGGTTTCGCCTATGACGACATCCTCAGGCTACTCATAGTCAACAATGATATCAGAGAACACGCACTAATGCTCACCTTTCTCTTCGGGTAGAGACTACCCAATGAAAACATGTAGACCACTCGCTTTGGAGGCGGACACGAGAGGGCTTACCAAAACTTGGAATGAATCAAGGGTCTCGCTACCGCTTGATTCTAACTCTATCCGTTCGTCGGTATCTTCGCCGACGTCATCATTCAAGGAATCGACGTCGCTCTCCGGTTCTGTCGCGCTATCCTCAGTGACTTCCTGCTTGGCATCCACACACAGCCAGTCCCCGAGAGCCGGATCCACATCCTCTGCAGGCTCCACCTTGGCTTGAATGATCTCTGGACTCGTAGGGATCTTCATGCTAGCACTTTGCTCTCGAGATGGCCGCTGCGGCTCATTGCCCATTGCTGCTTCGTCTTCACTGTCGGGTTCGTTGTATTCAGCGGAGACTCGTCGGTCGTCCGACGGATGGAAGAAGTATCTGTAAAGTTTGTCAGCCTCTGGAGCTGAATTGAGGTCTCCATGAGTGTACCTCTTTCTCAGGGGAAGAAGTTCATCCCTTGCGACGCGATCCAGGACCCACTGAGGCCGAACGATGTCGACTGTACCTTTACCGACCAACAACTTGACGTCATACGCCAGTGCACATCCGTGAGCACAACGCCATCTCTGAAAAACCAACTACATACGCATCGTATCGCCGCCGTAAACGACCATTACGGGTTGTTGAGAAGTCACAACCAGGACACAACTTCCCCCATGTGCATAGATCCTGCTACGAATGAGTGAAACGTCAACACTGCCCATGTGACTCGTACAATTTCATCAACTCTTCCCGGTCCTGTTCGCCAGTCTTCGACTTCGGGTCCGCGGACACCACTATTAGTCATCTCAGATTTGGATTCATCATCGCATGTATTTACTCACTGAACTTCATGCCTTCAAACAACTCCGACTCGACTTGGACTGATTCTACACTCGGACCTTGATATTGCGGCAAGACCATCGGCTACGAAATGGGTTTGTAAGTGAGCATTGCACAAGGTCCCATAGCCAACCTTCTTTACCGTCGTCTTCCTTTTCTTCTTTCGATCGTCGAAACTGTGACCAACGTGATAGCTATCGGGCAGTGCAATGCGACGAGTATGTACCTTGCATCTTTCCCCATCTTCCTCTTGCGCTCTGTGTGCATAGTCTCCAGAACAGCTAACATGATTGAGCCAATGGAAGGTGTACACGAAATGTGAGAACAAACCAGACGCAGTCATACAATCCTCGATCGCAAGGTCGTCTCGAATTGACAGAGCTCGAGGGAAACGCATCGCCAGACTGACGTGGACCTGATCTACAGGGAGGCTAATTACAAGACCAACATAATGGTGTCGAGTTGATCTCAACTCACCAGCGTAAGTTATCGTTATCTCAGCCGCTTTTACTCTCAGTATGAACGAACTACCCACGTGTCAGTGAACAAAGTGGACAGAGTTAGAAACATACTCTATGGGTTCAATGTAAACATTGCTCTTATCATCGTGACTACGCTTTGCGGTCCGCGGGAACTCCGGAGGATTTTTAGGATCCCAATCTATCCATGGCTTTTCGCATATCCATGCGTAGTCCGCGAAGCTCAAACCTATTCCAAAACGCACAAAGGAGCTATATCTGGAACGTAGGTTGGTACCTGAGGCAAATGGTGACAAACAATCAGAACCCCTAACCTTGGCTCGCCGTCCTCTGCATGTCGATCGCCGAGCACAGCACATATAAGACTAGATACACCACCTGATCGCTTTCTGGTCCCATAATTCCCCGCTGCACGCTCCTTTAGCACGTTTCAACCATACGGAGACCACAGGACTTACCAACAACTAGCACGTCAACAGTTTCTCCCAAGTCATCCTGCACAAAGAGGAATGAACAACATACAAGAATTAAGGAAAGAGGGTATACCATGTACTCTGGTTTCACCTTGATCCAATCCTTGGCACGTCCGTTGAGAAGATATTCTGAGTCCGGGTGCTTGAGAATGAGTCCTTCTCCTCTCACCGCCATGATCTCATCCATCCTCTGTCTTACATCCTTGGCGGTTCTACCTTCAAACTCAATCACGAACTCCATCCGCCCAGGAATCGCTTGAATGCAAGCCCGTAGATTTCATTTTTGGAACTTGAGAGACTTCTTGTGGAGAGACATGCCATTGAGATATAGTAAATCGAATACTTTGACTGAAAAGTGGGGGATGTCAGAATCAATAAAGTTGGAAATCGAATCACCTACAACATGGTCTAGGACGGTGCTCAACTTTTGACTTGTCTAGATGTAAGGCGTAAGGTGCTTTCGAAGGAAAGAAGGATCGAGCGCGCACCACCAAGTGCAGCAGTCTTCAAGGTCCCGAATGGCAAATTACCCTGACACTGGATCCCATACCAGCATTTCGCCGTCCAGTATAATTCTGTGATTTCAATGAGTACTCCAAAAATTGCCGTTACAAGCACGTACTCCTCGACCCGATCATCGAATGCTGCATCAATATACAGTGTCAGACTACCTCCTCCGACGTGGTTTCCATAAAGGTACATGTAATCTTTTCCTTTCCTACAGCAAATGTAAGAAATAGACAGGATGGGCCACCTACACTTTTTCACCTTGAGCAGTAAAAATACTCATTATCACGCTTGTGCAGTCGCATGCGCTCCCCATCGAGTTTTTCCTCGATGACGAAGGTATGATCCTACATGTCCTTGACGGATTCTTCGATTCTGTGTTTTGGTCGCTTGCAAAGCATCGGGGCGAACGCACGGAATAACTGGATGGCTTTGTCCTGTTATTGCATGAGCCTTGCTCCCAACGAGTTTGACATCAATTGTACCTCTGCGTTAAGCCTGCGTGTTGGATCCGATAGCCCCCAGGCCACCTTCTTCAGGTCTGAGCATGTGTTGAATAGGTCCTCGGCGTCCGGATGAAATACAGAGAACACAGTCGTCTCCTTGACGGATATGACTGTACCTGCGTACGATCCATGTCTGTTCTCGTTCGGTGGTACAATTGTACACACGTTGAAGAAATTTGGGCTATAGGTTTCTACATGCAAACATCAATGTACTGGTCTTGATACCGAAACCACGCGTACTGTTTCCCCATATTCTTGGATAGCTCATCAAGGATGTCGTTTAGATCTTCAACAGACAACGATCCGTCCACTGCCGATGAGCGCTTCCGCATGACTTCATACAGCACGTTGAAGAAATCACCAGATCCCACCTAAAAGAAATCTCAGATGGAATTGAACATAGACTTACAGAGATACCGACATATTTATTTGAGGGTCTCTTCCAATGAAGGAGTCAAATTGCATCTGGGTCTTTCATCCCGAGTGGGATCAACTTGATATAGGCTTTGGCGAGATTCTTCTCCTTCAGACCATAGATTGCACACTCACGATCTTTCTGAAATATGCTTTTAGTTTTACTTTCTACCATGCATTCAGAAAACATGCCTGAGGAAGGGTGAGACGGAGGACGGGGTAGAGGTCGTGGCCGACTTGCTCCCTCTAATGTTGTGCCACAAGAGTCAAAATCGATGTGAGATGACTAAGATCAGAAATGCATTGAAAAGACGCCTTCAACGTTCTGGCTTGCGTTCGGTAGATAGCTGTAGTGTGAAAGAGACCTGCAAGGACCGAAAAAGAGGCGCTGCCTCTGATCTAAGGTGGTTCTGGGTGCATTATTTCTTCAGTCACTGGTTCAAGGGAACGTGGAGGAGAAGATGGCGCTGAGGATGCCTGCGTCATATGTTGAGTTGGATACAATTCATGAAGTACTACTGTCGGGGACGCGTTGTTTGTGTTTGTTTACCTTCCCCCCTGCGCAAGATCCACCACACGTATTCAGTGCGACTCGGACTCGCGTGCGCATCACCGATACGTAGTTTCAGTCACCTCTTTTCTCTGACCTGGCGAAGGCATCTAGTCTCCCTGGATGCTCTACCCCTCCACTGTTCAAATCACTTGTATTCCTATGTTACCTATGTATGTTGGTATCGGGACGTTCAAGAACCATGCCCATGCGTATCATACAAGCTGCATGCATACTCATACGATAATAAAAAGGTCGAAAACACCCGCAAATGTCTTGTCAGTTTCAGCTACGCATTGACACCACGACCATCTCGATTGGGCGCATCACCAGCGTTCGAACTATGCTATGTTGCCCGTGCTGGCACGCCACACGAGTCGGGTGACTTTTGACATTTCGCGAGGTGTGCTCGTCGTCATGCATGATTGAGGAGTACGCACCGAACATCTTCCGAGGGAATGGTTAGACACCACACGGGATAGGCTTGAATACAGTCGCGAGGATGG
>JBBPQI010000188.1:0-10227 GCA_038092445.1 Gyrodon tennesseensis | reverse complement strand
CTCCCGAGATCCCTCTCCGATACCATCCTCCCAGTGTCTATTGAAGTGGACGATATCTTTACAGTCGAGGGCGGGATCTATGACCCCTCCGTGTCTCCATGTGGGTACTACATTGGAGCATCGGATGATGGCCATGCACGAGGATTTTGTAGGAACCGTACCGAGAACGATAGGCTAAACAGTCCCTGGATTACGAAATTCACCATAGATGCGACAGGGGACAAGTGCGTCGCCACTGTGGGGCCGACCACGCTGCCTCAATGGATCCATAACGACGATCCTCCGTGTTTCTCGGTACTCTCGTTTGACGGCGTCATTGGGAGGTTCTGTTACTTCAAGAGTGGACATAATTGGCGCTTGCGTGGGTTTTTGGATGCCGTAGTGATGGATATTAAATAGACTAGAGTGTTAGTTATTGGTATATTCGAGCCCATACTTTGGTAAATGTACTGAGCAATATTGTGACATTTGTGTATGAGATGGCAATCGCACTGTGACCATTGGGGTAATTTCAAACTCAGACACAAATGGCACTCCTATTCCTCACCTTAGATCTGCTCTCTTCGCCTCCTTACTCCAACATTCATGAGTGATGGTGGCACCCATCCGAGGGAGAGACACGAGTCCCTCTATTTTATGGACGGGAACATCGTCCTCCTAGCCTCACGGCAAGCTTGGCCGACAGATCAACCTGCAATGCTCTTCCGCGTCCACAAATCAGTTCTATCCAGTCACTCCCCGATCTTTTCGGATATGTTTGACGTCTGCAGTCCAGCCGATACAAACAACAGCGAAGCTGATCGCTTTTATGATGGGGTCCCACTCATTCATATGTCGGATAACGCCTATCATCTTGAATCCGTCCTCAAAGTTCTCTATTACCAAAGGTAATTCGAGATCGCATCAGTATCTTGTTGCACTTGAGGACGATTACTGATGGGATGTCCTTCAGCGCCTTACCATGGACACCTCGCAGCCCTCACTACCCTGAGCTCGTCACTCCAATCCTTGAGTTGACGAGGAAGTATGGGATCGATCGGTTGCATAAACAGATCCTGGAGCACCTCGAATCTGACTGGCCCCAAACTTTAAATGACTGGGACAAACTAGAGAGCGACATTGCATTTATGGTGGACACTTCCAGCGTGCAATGTATCGATGACCTCTTCCCCGAGCCGGCATCTGCCATCAAACTTGCCCATCAATTTGACATCCCTAGCATTCTACCTGCCGCCTTCTATCATCTTTCGCGTCTTTCTATCCTAGATGATTGGCACAAGTTGCACACGGCTCCATGCCCGATTACTCGAAAACGTACCGCACGATGGGGGCTACTCTCTGCAAAGGATTTTCAATGCCTCCTTCTTGGGAAGGCAGAATTTCCAAACATCTTGCGCGGGTGTAGAAGGCAGGGAGAATTTTGCCATAAGAATATAGCACGTATCGACTGGGGTGAACGGAAAGGCTGTACCTTGGGAGAAGAGGTATGGAAAGATATCTGTGAAAAGTGGCCGCAATCTGCAGATCCTCTTGCACTGCTTAAAAGCACCAAAACCGATTTTCAACACTGCCCCACCTGTACACAAGCATTGAAGGCCAAAGTTTTGGCGGTACGCACACAGATTTGGGAAATACTAGGTGACTTGTTCCACCTCAAGGTTGAATGAGTGGGGGAAACAGCTTCATGGCCGCAGATGAGGTTGAAGATAGTAAAGGGTTGATCATGTGTCATTTCGTTTCACACGCTGGTATACTGTACAAACACCTTTCTATTGCGTAATGTATGGTAAGTTATGATGAGTGTATGAATCACAGAGCATAACCTCGGACTTACTGAGAATTTTATGGAAAGCTGGACAGCTGCGACACTCGATGACGGCAGTTTGTCGTGACTGTAATTCCACCCTTTTCTCGACAAGGTGAAGCTTCAAGCTTCACTATCAGTCTTAGTGGCGCTTTCCCACACCACGTAGACTCCAACACTTCAAAGTCACCATTTGTGAAAGGTTGGTTGTCTTCATCGTCTCAATTACAGCAGCAATTCGTGGGAGATATCAGGAACAGCTGATAATCAGTGGAAGACGGATCTCGAGCAAACTTCGGCCGGGCGTACTCGCTACTAGACCTGCTCAGCAGCAACAACGACATGGTAGACCCGGCGACGCTGACGCTGGGATTCTGGCCATTTGTTTCCAAAGAGCTCTGGGCTGCCAAGGGAAAATGTGATCATGCGCAACGCACTAACAACGCACGGGACTTCGATTGAGGGTCCTCGGACGCATTTCCTCAGCACTGCTACTAGCACCCACCACCCACTTAAACTGCATTTGGAGTCAAGGTGGGGATAATGACGGTGCACTTCAGGGGCGACGTTCGTCTTCATAGTGTCGCTAAGCGAACTTCAGCATCAGCCAACTAGGCCATTTCTAGATAACAAATGAACACTTGGCGTACAGATGTCTGGCAGATGCCCGTCCGGATTTTGACCGATGTTATTGGGCCGTATCATGTCGCCATCTACGCATATTGGACGTCAAATGACGCCCGTCGAAAAACAGTACCCTTGATCGGAATCAGGCCGGCTCGCCAACCTTTTTGAGATGGCCATCAAAGTGCTGATTCATCATGCCTTAGGCATTCTATCATGCGATCGAGGTTCGGAAGCGTAATTAGATGAACAATATAGTACCCTTGGAAGAAATGCGGCATTGCATGATCAAAACGATTGGTGGTTTCTGTCGACGGGGGACACAGTCATTAAATTTGCGGGTCGAGACCAATCAACAGAAAAATCGTGTGGAAGGCGGCCTGTCAAGCAAGATCTGTCTTTTTGCGCACCCCTTGTTCAGGCTATGAAGACCCTACCTTTTTGAGGTTTGCGCCGCTCGTTCGCGATTCGAGCAGGGTATTACGTTGGTGGTAACAGAATGCGAGCACCTACTAAGGTGGTCTCGCAAGAGACAAACAAGCTTGGTCCACTCCAGTGCGAAAAAACAAACAGACATGCTACTCGGAATCTAGACCCATGCAAACGTGAAGCCATCAGAAGCCGCGACATTGCGCTGGAAAGTTCAAAGTGTGGTGCATCGTAGGATGCACGATTTGACGGAGTCCTCGAATGACCTGACTCACCATGAGCAGCTTGACACATGTCGTAGACGGCTGGCAAGGTACATCATAACTCATGACAGTCACCAGGTGTATCTGGCCCGTGGTGGCCGGCTTGATATTGTTTGAACAAGATTCATCTTTCTGGGCACTACTTGTTCAGGATTTGTTGATAGTGACAGAATACAAAAATACCTAAGGGCAGGAAGGCATGGTCCACTCCTGAGTGTGTGATTCATGATGCATGATGCGTGATGCACGGTACTTCGTCCGCAGCACGGTGCTGACAAATATCTTGGTTCACACTGGTAACAGTGTGACATCACAGGTGCTCTTGGAGCGTCTTCGTCGCAGGTTTGCTCATTGGTGTAACCTCATGGCACTTAACAATCATATCTCAGCATCGCAACGTGCTGGAACAATAGCCTATGAAACATTTCTGCCTGACAAGCTCCCCTAGGTCAAATACGATGAACATGAGTGGCTTCCCATGGTTAGGGGAAGCAGATAAGAGGGCCATCTGGGCGGTGGGCGCACGGGGACCTGGTCGACAGAAGCTCGGAAAATTTGCAATCTGATAATCCAGTGTTCGGTGAGTCCGCAAATGAAGTTCAAGTGCCTTCGGAACCACAATGATATTGCTGAAACACAAACCCATGAATATTGTTTGGTGAGCATATACCAAAGAGGGGGGAATGGGAAGAGAAGTACTATGTAAAAGGACTACGTATCGCAGCAAGTCTCTCGCGGTTCGATGGCTATAAATGCAACAACTGACCGCGTAGTTTACCCCCAACTTCCACCACAGTTCTTACTGAGTCCAGAGTTCTAATGGCTCTCAACATTGAATCCGGTAGTTTCAAAATCGTTTCTCTTAGTACAGGAAACCTCCCCGTCGGTGTCAACTACACGAAGCCTAGCTTTCAGTTTGTCTATGTCGGCGCACCTGTCCGCTCCGTATGACCGTCCCCCATTCCAACTGGCACGTAACACTCATAAATTCTTTGTAGTGGAAGTTCCACAAAGTTGGCCATGACAAGTATCGGCTCAGCATAGACGGATCATATCCCTACACCGGGGTAATCGACAACAAAGTTGTTGGTTCCATCAACCCTGAGGACGAGGTGACATGGAAAATCGCCTTCCGTAAATTTCAGGCTGCTTACACGTGAGCAGCACCCATTGTTTACTTGTTCTACTCATTTATTCCTTGTCCAGTATCGCACTAGCGGATGACCCCGGCCGTGGATGGACTGTTCAAGACGATGGAAAGGTAATGAATTCTCTCCTCTTGATGTGCTAGTCTTCTTATCTGTATCGTAGTTTGAGATCCACCCGATCACCCAAACACATTCCAACCCGCCGCAATTCAGACCGATTCAGTTGTTTGCGTTCGAGCCGTTCGAAGAATGAGAAAGCATGTGTACGATGTGAATTTCGTGTCGCGGTACGAGGCAAGGTGCTATACTGTATGCTAGGTGTAGTTGTAAGCTTCAACGAAATGATCGAAATGATTGGTGGTTTCTCCTGACGGGGGCCACAGCCGCTAAATTTGCAGACTGTGATCAATCAGCGGAAAAATCGTGCGGAAGGCGGCCTGAAACTCCTCGAGCAAGTTCTACCTTTTTGGGATTTGCGCCGCTCGTGCGCGATTCAAGCAGGGTACTATTTGGGTGGTAACAGAATGCGAGCACCCAAGGTGGTCTCGCAAGAGACAAACAAGCTTGGTCCACTCCAGACAAGCAGACACGCCACTCGGAACCTAAACCCGTGCAAATGTGATCATCAGAAACTGTGACATTGCTTTAAAGTGTTGATTGGCAGCACGGTACCTCGTTCGCAGCACGTGCTGACGAATATCCTGGTTCATACTGGTAACAGTGTGACACCACCCGAGCAGGCGGTTTCGGAGCGTCATCGTCGCAGGTTTGCTCATTGGTATAACCTCATGGCACTGAACAATCATATCTCAGCATCACAACGTGCGATAGCCAATGAGAGGTTTCTGCACGACACGCTCCCCGAGGTCAAATACGGTTAGCATGAGTCGCTTCCTACGGTTAGGGAAAGCAGTTATAGCGCCGCAGTGAGAACGTGATAATAGAGCCATTTGGGCAGTGGCGCACGGGGACCTGGTCGAAAGAAGCTCGGAAAACTTGCAATCAGATAATCCAGTGTTCGGCTTGGGAAATGAAGTTCCAGGGCCATCCAACTCGGAGCCGTAATGATATGCTGTAACACAAACCCCCGACTCTTGTTGGGTGAGCACACGTCAAAGAGGGGAAACGGGAAGCGAAGTACTCCTGTAAAGGACCAGGTATGGCACAGTAAGTCTCTCGCGGTTAGATGGTTATAAATTCAGCAACTCACCGCATAGTTTACTCCCAACTTCAATCCACCACAGTTCTTACTGAGTCCAGAGTTCTAGAAATGGCTCTCAACATTGAATCTGGTAACTTCAGAATCATTTCTCGTAGTGCAGGATACCTCCCCGTCGGTGTGGACCAGACGCCGGCTGGCTTCCACTATGTCTATGTCGACGCACCTGTCCGCTCCGTATGACCGTCCCTTGTTACCAACCTGAACGTAGCACTCATGAATCCCTTGCAGTGGTGGTTCCGCAAAGTTGGCCATGACGAGTATCGGCTCAGCATAAGCGGATTTCCCTACACCGGGGTGCACGGCACCAAAGTTGCTGCTTCCCTCCACTCTGGGGATGATGTGACATGGAAAATTACCCATCATGAACATCAAACTGCTTACACGTGAGCAGCACCCATTGTTTGCTTGTTCCATCCATTCATTCCTTGTCCAGTATCGCACTAGCGGATGACCCCGGCCGTGGATGGACTGTTCAAGACGATGGAAAGGTAACGAATTCTCTCCTCTTGATGTGCTAGTCTTCCTATCTGTATCATAGGTTGAGATCCGCCCGATCACACAAACGCATTCCAACCCGCCGCAATTCAGACCAATTCAGTTGTTTGTGTTGGACCCGGTCAGAGAATGAGAAAGCATGTGTACGATGTGAAGTCCGTGTCGCGGTACGAGGCAAGGTGTTATGCTGTATGCTAGGTGTAGTTGTAAGCTTCAATGAAATGATCGAAATGATTGGCGGTTTCTCCTGACGGGGACTGCAGCCACTAAATTTGCAGGCGCCGCTCGTTCGCGATTCGAGCAGGGTACTACGTTGGTGGTGACAGAATGCGAGCACCTAAGGTGGTCTCGCAAGAGACAAACAAGCTTGGTCTGTGACTCCAGTGCGGAAAAACAAATAGACATGCTACTCGGAATCTAGACCTGGCATGCAAACGTGAAGCCATCAGAAGCCACGACATTGCGCTGGAAAGTTCAAAGTGTGGTGCATCGTGGGATGCGCGATTTGACGGAGTCCTCGAATGACCTGACTATATGAGCGGCTTGTGTCGTAGACGGCTGGCTGTTACAGTAATGGAAAACAGCTTGTCTATCAGGACTTATGTAAATAGTACTATGTAAGTAAGTTGCATTAGCTAGATTTCCTTTTTTGGGCACCGTGCTACCTCACCACGCTCGCTCTGGCAGCGCTCCTCGCTTCCCTCCAGTCTCGTACCATTCAACGGCCCTCCGGGCACACCTGAACCCGCAAGCAAGTTGAACCAAGTTAAAAAGGGATGATAGGTGCATGAAAGAGGAGGGAATCACAAAAGGGTTACGATGAACAGTCACAAACGAATCACAAACCCCTATTTGATGTCGGTGCGCTCGGCATTCCCATCTATGGTTCGAGTTTGAGGATGCTCAATTTCGAAGTCAGACCTGGTAGAAGCCCACCGCGAGGTGGGAACACTTGGAACAGAGCATGATGAACGTGTGTATTCAGAAAAGGTGGAGCAAGTACAGTGCATCGACAACTGCTATATATATGGTCTGCTAGCAGTAGGAATGCATGTGATGTAGTGGTTGTGATGACGCAATGTCAGTGAGTCTTACACCCTTCCACCCTATGGAGAATTTCTTTCTGCCTCCCAATGGTCCAAGGCTGTGCAGTCTTCAAGCATGTTCCATAGTAGCCATTCATCGTCTTCTGGCCTGTAACCAACCCATTGAACAAGGTAATGTTTCCTGTGCCCCACAATCTTTTCGTCAATAATCCTATTGATGAAATTTTCTTCTGCACCGTTTTCGGTTACCACCAGTCCAGGTTGTAGGTGTTCACATGACGGAAAGAGTTCTGCATTGTTGGATATAAAGCGTTTAAGTTGGCTAAGATGGAAGGTGGGGAAAATGTTGGGTGAGTTGGGCAGGTCGAGAGTATAAGTCAAAGTTGATGAATGTGCATCGATAATTGTATATGGGCTGTCATAGTATGGCATGAACTTGGCAACACGTTTGCTGCCCTTTTGCATGTAGTCACAGCGTCAGTTCCTTGTGGATAGTAGGACGTGATTGCCAATCTGCAGGGATGGTTCAGGTGAGTGGTGTCTATTAGCTGCAAGGGCTTGTGAAGCCTTAGCCATTAGTAGTTTGTCGTGTGCTTCCCACATATTTTGCTGGAGCTGCAAGAGGAGAGTGGCAGCATCAAGAGTTTCAGCATCATTATTCTCATTGGTGCTGAATGGAGGTAATATTCTTGGTGAGCAGCCAAGGTGGAGTTGGAATGGTGAAAAACTGGTGCTTGTATTCAGGGAGTTCATGATGTGGAAATGATACAGGACAGGCTTTTTGCCCAGCCTTTTTGATTGTGATCAACATGGAAGCGGATGCATTGTGTGATCATTTTGTTTGTTCACTCACTGGCTCTGTTGGATTGTGGGTGGTAGGCAGATGACATCTTTAGTTTAACACCAGTAAGTTTATGTAATGCACACCAGAATTTGGAGATGAAAAGCTTATCATGGTCCGACACAATTTCTAAAGGTAGTCCATTCTCACAGTACCAGTGGTCGAAGAAGAGGACAGCAAGTTTACAGGCGGAGATGGTGTCCTTGCATGGTATGATGTGAATGTTGGCATTTAATTGGTTAGTGAAGGTGACAATGGTGTTGAAACCCTCATCAATTGGTAATGGCCCAATAAAGTCAATTGCCACAGAATCACCACGGTGGTCAGGTACTGGAAGTGGGTGCAGAGGTCCAGCAGGGGAACTGGTTGGTGTTTTGTTATGCATACATTCTGTGTAGGAAGGAATATAGGATTTGGTGAGGTCATGTCTCATGTTGGGCCAATAGAAGGCATGGCACATGGATGCATAAGTCTTCTCACCAGCAAAGTGCCTGAGATTATCATGAGCAATGTGAAAGAGGCACTCTTGAAGCATTTTTGAACATGGGATGACAAGTCGGTCAGATAAGTAAAGTAGGCCATCTTTTTCACGCAAGTTGGAAAATGATCCAAGTAGGGTAAATAAGTGCCTACAGTAAGGGTCGTCAGTGTAGCCCTTTAGGATGTCGCGAATGAGTTCGCGATCAATAGAGAGGCTTAGCATATTTGTTTTCTCAGCAGGTTGTTCCCCTATGGTGTTCACAGCAGCAATCGTGGTGTCATTTGGGAAGTTTGTCCTGCTAAGTGTTACGACTGGCCTGGATAGGGACAGTTGTAGCCTCTTAAAGGTTCAGGTAGTGGGTAGCTACTGGGGACACAGACCTAGGGGAGTTCCTACTAGGTTTGAGGGATCTAGCAAAGGCTAGTTGATATTGTCAACATTGACGACACGGAGGTTCAAGAGAAGGCCAGCTAATGCTGCCTTGGGGTTCGTAGGGCAAGCGTTTACTCAAGAGTAGAATGGGGACTCGAAGAAGATGATACACAGATGATGGATATCAAGAGGAAGTCTAACTTAGAGTACAAGGTAGACAACCCGAGGTTTATATACACTATGGGAAATGAGGATGATCAAGTGGTAGAACAGAATGGAATGGAGGAGAATGCTTGGTCAGCAAATGGGCAATGGATTGCAAGAGAACATCATAGAAGATGATGGAACAAAGTGAGAGCCAATGGAAGAATGAAGAATAACTGTGCCAACCAGTAGGTTAAAGGGCAGGTCGCATAGAGTGAGTGATAGGCATAGAGTGAACTGTAAGTAAGAAAAGAAAAGAGATAGGGATACTATATGAATTGTAACATTACCCTCCGACTATGGTCAAGACAACAATGAAGATCCTTTAAAAATTGAGACCGTGGTCGCCGGTGGGTAGGGACCCAGTGATGTTACTCCAGGCTTCTGGAGTGAGAGCGTCATCATCGTTGGATGAGTATCATGATGAGTAACAGGTGAGAGGAGAAACACGATGACAGAGAGGTCCTGCAGAAGGACAGCATGGAGGAGTGGTACGCATACGAGGTTGAGGAACGGATAGAGTGGTGCTAGACAAACTGTGTGAGGAGGAAGAGTGATGGGTGGATGAGGAGGATGAGGACGAGTGGGAGGTTTTACAATGTTTAGGACATCGAGCAAGGATGTGACCTGGACTCCACTCGAGGCAGTTGCCACACTGGAAATAGGGGCAGTTAACATGAATGTGACTGAGACAATGATAGTGGAAGCAGGACTCAGCATATCGAGGATGAGTAGACAAGAGGGGTACTTGGCCATGACCACCAGTCCAATGTGCTTTGGCTCACTCAACCGCAGCCTGTTCAAGGGGTGTAAGTGATGCAGAGGAGGTGGAGAGAGGAGACGCTGGGAAGTCAAGGTCAAGTGTGGAAATTGCTAATGTAGCAGTGAATGTTCGGGCGATATGTAACTCCTCAAGATATTGGTTCAAGTCTTCGAGGAATTCTGTCATGCCCAATTGGTGCATGGTGGCGAGCAGGGATCCTTTGACATCACAGGCAATACTATGTAAGGCCAAGGCTTGAAAGGCTATGTCAGCGTGGGCAGAATGAGTAGGGTGAGTGGCAAAAAGGGGGATTCGGACGTTCTGCAAGTACGCATGATAGAGAAGATAAAGGGGTAATCCCTCGTCAAGGTGGGAGGCAATGGGCATGGCAAGGCGGGAGTTCAAGAGGGCATTGTTATGACTGGCCTGGGTAGGGATGGTTGTAGCCTCTTGGAGGATCTGGTAGAGGGAGCTACTGGGACGCAGACCTAGGGGGACTCCTACTAGGTTTGAAGGATCTAGCTGTAGCTAGTCG
>JBBPQI010000187.1:0-10243 GCA_038092445.1 Gyrodon tennesseensis | reverse complement strand
CGCGAACAGCCCAGTTTCACTGACAAATAAAGAAGGAAAACGTGTTCATGCTCGCTCTCCGCCAGTACTGAATTGCCTTCCAACGACGACTGAGTCGACTTTTCCGTGGACTGGGAAGCAAAGCTGCTTCGCCTGTATAGACGCAAGACCACGTGGTTTGAGGTACTTTCAAACGTGAACAGCGCCCGCTCGATGCCTTGGATAATTTTGTGAAAATCTTGAGGTTGCATCATCTTGTACTCCTCGGTGTTCTGGCTATTCACGAACGCTTCTCGTAATCGTTTCAGACATGACGTACACGCATTCTTTTCTCAAGCCTTATCATTAGCTCCGCCCAATGGGGTATAGGACGCAAATAGCCTCACCGAAAGCGCTTTCAATGGCGAACCAATGTCCTCCACGAGATCACCGAACATTTCTGCAGCTGCATGTAGCAGAGCTTCTTCGAGATCGTCCGAATGCGACGCAAGCGAATAACGGGTCTTGCCCTTAAGTCCAGGTGGTGCGTGCCCATCCCGCTCGCCATTGGACAGATCTCGGACAACAAGCTTTCCATCTCTTTGCGCCTTGGAGAGCTCGTATTGTAGTCTCGTTCCACTCCTTAGACCATTGAGATGTTGAGCAAGACGCGTGAGACTATCGACTGCATCTCCGTATGCCTGCTTAGATAGCACCCTTTCCTGTTCGCTCAAAATACCAAACCACTCCGAGCGCGCCTCATCCAGGCTCTTCTTCAGACTCGTGAATGAAGATTGATGGTTCTCCATCGCTCGCTGCATCTTCTCGTGACTTGGCTTTCGGATTGGTTCCTCGAGTAGGAATGTACTGGTGATCATTCCGAGCAACGTCGAAAAGGAGTCCAGTGTCTTTGTCATGTTGACTTGAAGGTTATAGGTAGCGCTCTGTGGCCACAGCGAGAAACAGACCAGATTCGATATAGCAGTACCCACGAGCACGATGGATGATACCGCCAAGAGAGTCTCCCAGTTGCCCTCCCTCACCATTCTGGCTTGACAATCAGCCAAACTGTACAACAACAGCGCAACGAGTGGCACTTACACGACGAACAGAACGGTTGCAGACATTGAGCATGCTGTCAGAGATCGATTTTTAGCGATGCCTTCTTGAATTCCGAAAGAAGTTGCGCACCCGAGTTAAATGTTGGCTTCGCCATCCACACTTTCATCCACGTCAACCCCCATATCGTCAGTCCCACCCAGATTATCAGTACAAAGTCGGCCAACAGCTTCAATCCCGGTTTCACATCGAGCCACCAAAACAAAGATAGGCCGCTGAGGCTCATGAGAGCAGAATACAGCCATGCTACCATGCAAAATGAGTCAGCTTCAAACATCCCTCCGACAGTCTTTGCAGGGTTGTAATACACAGCGCTGGTGTGATGTCAGCATGAGGAAAAAGGCACGAATAAAATCCGGTTTACATTGTTGCAATCAGGTGGGCAGAAGGGTATGGGCCACCATCACCAGACCCATAGGATGTCAGGTCCCCGAAGAAGCGGGACAACGATGGATGAAACGTGAACAGTGATCCAATGAAGTATGCTACGGAGCATTTGAGCATATTCTTCCATAACAGAGGTATCGTAGGGACTCGTGGTAGCATCCAGCGCGTTACGGACGTGCGAGAGACACGTGTCGGCGTAGTGGCTGTTTCTTCGGAGCCTTCTAAAGATACTTCCTCCTCGGTTGTACTCTCTTGCTCAGAATGTACGTCTTGGACGTTTCTTGCTCGTGGTGTGTCGCCGACAGGCGTCGGGAACTGAGCAGCAGAGATGTCGCTCGGTGACTCCTCGACTGGTGACTGGACGACATAAGAAACCTGCGAGCGATGAGAGTGCTGATCCGAGGATGTTCGTCTCGGTCCTGGAGGAACAGCCCCCGAACCTCGAAGCTGACCCTCGTTCTCCATGAGCTGGCTAATGAGTGACCACTGGTGCACGTGCGATGGAAAAGAACCGATCGAGAGTCGCGGAGGCGCAGACGCGCGTGGTACAGTGTTTGTAATGGACGTACGACGATTGGTGCCGTAGGAGAGACTGCGCTGCGCGAGCGTTGGGCGAGTGGGGTGTACCGGCAGACCCGCCGGTGACGCCGTTCGACGGTTGCGAGATGTGCTTGGCTCTCCGTGTCCTGTAATATAATCCGGGGAGCCGAAAAGGGGAGCATGAGCAGGTGAATCGCTGTGAACGGAGGAGTGGAGCGAGGCGCCGCCATGGGAGTCCGAGCCACCTATATCAGACATGTCTGCTTATTCGCAACGCCACCTTGGACTAAGAATGACAGCCTGTATTGGCTGTGGAGTCGACGTCGTTCTTTATCTGTCTGCTTATCGATAAGCTTGGCCGAACCTGGAGAGTAAAAGTAAATGGTTTGTCGAAGACCGTGCTGTTGCCCGTTCCCAGACCACTGTACTTACGTACTAAGCGGGGCCATCCCGCCAAGACCAAAGGAGCTGCAACGTTACAACGGTTATCCATCGTTCCATCGTTCTAGAAGTAACAAGGGAGCTTCAGAATAGTATCACTGAAGAAACGCTTATTTTAACAGTGCTGCCAAAAATATCACCTATCGCCAAACCAATCTGATTGTCCAAACGTACATACTTACATCGAGTCCATTTCTGTTTTCTGGATTACGCTGCGGGTTTCGGTACAAAAGGCAGCCAAAGTACCAATAGTGTACCAAAATAAAAGTAGGTCCGAATATAAAGTCGTTGGGATCGGGATATGACATGACTCCAACCACGGGAACGTAAGTAGTACGTACAACAACCGGGCAAAACGTATGGCACGACGTGTGGAAATAGACTAGCGTAACGATTAACAGGTCTTGAAAAGTAGCGCGAAAGAACTACTGTCCGTGATGGGAGTCCGATCTAAAGTCCAAGTAGTGTCTGAGCTGGGAGAGTCCAAGGGGCGTCCATTAGTACGTTGGAGATCGTAGCGAACGTGAAAATAATGACACAGGGGAAAGTCGGACGCGTCCTTGTCTGAATCAGAAAGTCCAGAAGGCGAACGCCTCAATCATCCGGAGGAAAGGAGAAAAAAGATTTGAGTAGAGCGTTCGAGAATCGAAAATAGTCCACGTGGATAAACAAAACGACAAGCTCTTTGATTAGGCATCCCGTCCAGCCTTGTCACGGCGTTGCCATTAATTAAGTGGCAGACGAGTTGCTGAGCGAACTATAGTCCCGCTAGTCTTTTTTGTACTTTGACCACCGAGTATGCAAGCAGCGGGTAGCGTGATCCAAGGCTGTTCATGGCGTACAGTAGCATGCCAATTTCATTACGAACTTCGGCGCTACTGACGATTGGCCAAGATGTTTCGACCAAATTCAGTTCGCGGATCAGTGTGTCCATAGCAGACGTCCAGCAAGGCTAAGGGGAATGCAATTAAAACGCGCATGCGTCACGGAACAAAGCAATGATAAACCTACCCCGAGAATTGGGTCGAGGAAATCGTAGTCTGCTTCAGCAATGTGTTTGATGATGGAGACAGAGCACCGCGCCGCCCGAAGACACTTTTCGTATGCAACGGGATCTTCGTGTCCAAAAGGGTAATATAAACGAATTATCGCAATATGGGCAAGAGTGTGTATTGCGATGTACGCATGCTTGTCATCAGGCATGGTAGCATCCAGTTGGTGGACGGGCACGAGTGTCGAGATAAAACGTGTAATCGTATGTTCTAGTGTCTGGAAATCATCCATGAATGCACTTGAAAGGGATAATGCTGCATAATCATCAGAGGAATGCAGGTAGCCTGCAGGGTCAAGCCGCCTACACTGATCCCAGTTTGATGCCATGTGATGAGCATGGTGGAAGAGGGTGGATGCCTTTACTCTCAGGGCCAGCGGCGAGAAGCCACCTCCAAGATTCGAAAATTGTCCGTCAAAGAAGGTCCGGGTGGTCGAAAAGGAATGGAAATCATCTATTTGGCGCTGAATAAGTATCGTCGTCAATAATCGATATCGAGATGACCCAAGATTGACTTACAGATTCATATTCTTCCATGTCCTGTGGCCACGGCATGACGATAGACAAGCATTCCTCGGGACCGTCTGGTATGGTCACGGGTTTCTGGAGGACTGCAGACCAACATCGATCGAGAACAAAGACTTGCCAGAACGTCAGTATTCTCTCGCCCTGTTCGACAGCATCTTTCGCAGGCCCCAGCTTCAAGGGTGCCATTACTCCAGTGGACTCAAACACCGAGTGGTAATTCATCATCGCCCCATGAAGGCCACATTGCAGCGTTAATGATGCCGCAGCGGCTGCGTGGTAGCTCCCCTCTAATACCCGTCCGTTAGACAAGAAGTAAACGGACAGAAGGCAAGAGGCTCGGATGACGTCGAGTACTCGGTCGTTGTATTGAAGCGCCTCGCTGAGTCCTTCGAGCGAACGATTGAGGTAGTGTGATTCGTGCTCACTCAGTGGTCCTGGCCGAGAAATGTAACACGCCCAAAGGAAAATGGCGTTTGTAAGGCAAGGATGATGTTGCTCGGTGGCGGGTCCCGTGAAGGAATCTCGTAATCGACCCATGTGGAGACCTAGGAGACATTGATGGCGGTGCGATGAGAAGATATCAAGCCTGCGAACGTTCATGAGAAAATGGCGGGATCAATACAAGATGCGCTTACAGCATCTGTGCTAAATCCGTCGGCTGCTGCTCGATGTGGAAGGCCTCGCTCAAAGGTGTTGGGGAAGGTGAGGGTATACCTTGAATCCAGGAATGTTGAGGCGAGCTAGTGGCTATGAAAAAAATTAGTCAAGTAGCGATGACTGGCACGGCACGGCATACCGGATGGCGGGAGAGGAGAATGGCATGCGGAAAAGCCTGCGCTTCCTGGAGAGCCCGTCAGCGATGAGGACGAACTCGCTGAGCGACGGTGGAGATGAGGATCGTGTAACGTCACGGAAGGAGAAGTGTACTCCGGATCCTCAAGTTCCCTTATCCGCTGCTCGAGACGTTCAATGTTCTCCCGCAACAACTGAGTCCTCGTCTTTCCCTTGCCATCATCGTACTGGCAAGCATCGTATTTCTTTGCACGAATACACTGTTGGCAGGCAGGCTTGACGCCATCACATCTCTGGAAGGATCTGAGAGGATGCTATTGGGGGACAAGGAGGAGACTGACCATCTTTCGTTTTCTGGACAACGCGTGTTTGAGCAGCAGGATAAGCGTTGTAGGCAAAGATTGAAAAATACCTGCAGCGGAGACAGGCCTTCCCCCGTTGCAGGGTAGGAGGGGGCGTGGCAGGCGATTTACCGGCCATTATTGGAACGGTACTAAATATACACGAACAAAAGCGAACCTAGGAGACTGCGGTCAGCCGAGAGCCCCGACGGGAGGAGCGGGGAGGACGACGAACTGGTTTACCACGAAACAGGACCGAGGGAGTTAGTAACGATGACGAAGAGGAGCCTGTGCGACGGGGATAGGCATGAAGTGAAAGTAGAGGGGAGGGGAGAAAAAGTAGGACCAGCAGCGACAAGTACGATCAGATATAACTTAGTGAGAACATGGAGGTGGGCGTTCAAATAGTTCTGGGAGCCGGACTTGCCGTTGTTCAAGGATATGGACCTGATCAGACAAGCAGGACACGCGGCAGGCCAATTCTGGCGAAAGGACTTAACCGGGACCTAAGTTCAAGCTTGCCATGTATGTACTGACGAGATCCGTCGAGCACTGGTCCAGCAATTATCGCTACGGTTTCCCATCATCCCATCCTACAAGGAACCGGTTCACGAATCCGTGAGCGAGTTCATGACAGCGGTTTGTTTGAGTTTCATTTCAGCCTTCTTGTCGACCGATTCGTACTCCTCCGCGCCAGCTCTCACACCGGCCATTCCTTGCCGCAACCACCCACATGAGCGATGTCCGCCCCACTGGCATGGCTCGCGAGGATCACCCAGGTTTGTCCATTCCCTTCTCCCACTATGACGCTCAGTGGCCCATCAAGTTTGCCCAACGTCGGACTCGTCTCATAATTGCCAGCAATGTGGGTGCCCCAAATCGTCGTCAAGATAGGCTGTGAACACTCTTATCGATCTGGCATCCACATTGATCGTGCTACACGGTACGTACAGTTCTTTAGTCGAATACCCAGTCGCCGTGGACTCAAAATTGAAATGGCTGTGCTCACCTCCTGCTTCATTTCACACGTTCAGTCAAAAATCGAGTTCTCCACGTCGCTCCGCCAAATCGTATGGGCGCCACTGGAGCGCTGAGGCCAAACCGTGCATCAACTGACCCCGATTGCTGTGTTCCGTCGGTTTGGCTCGTTGATTGAAAGGTATGACTTTAATAATAAACAACTGACGGAATTCGGTCCTGACGCTAGAGGACGCATAGTGGCGAAGGTTTCCATATGCCGCGGCATACATCATGGCGAGCATCAGCTTTACGCACACAATTGCGCATCTCAGGCGTCGGCACCGGGAGCAATCCATTCAAGTTCCCCACCAACGTTTGAGTCAGACCCCAACACCTACGTAACTATCGTGGCTTCCCCAGTCTAATTTTTCATCCAGGTCTGAAATTTGAGTAACGGATGATCAATCCAACCATGGCCAGGCATGACTTCAAGTTACCCAATCATAACGTCTTGTCATGTTACTTGCAAATTCATCTGGAAGATCGACATTGTTACTAGTTAAAAAGCAACTTCGAGAGGTGCGTCATCGATGGCAGCTAACAAAGAAACAGTGGCTTCTCAATCCTTGGAGTAACACCACTGCCGATAACCATGTTCTTTTCCCAGTGGGCGCTAGTGGGCGGGTACTTTCGTGAGTGAACCGGATCACTACAGAAACCTGTTATTAAATCATAACTCACTTTGCCGTCGTGACGATATGTGCACTGGCAGCTGCTTCCAAGAATGCCATCAAAGCTTTTCTGTGTACACGGTTTCATCAGCCGTTGTCCAAGGTTTTGATACCCTTCGGCTTAACCGTGTTACCGTTCCACCTGAAGATTCCCATAATCAACATGCGAACACTTTGTAAGCGCTATCTCGTGCCCCGCCTGATTCTATCTGAGCACTGCCTCCCCGGTGGAATTTTCAGTCGCCGACAGGAACAACTCAGGTTCTTCCGTCGCGGGGTCTAGCGAGGCCATGATGATCCCCGTTGTCATCTCTTTCTTCGTTTTCACTAGAAAATGCATCCGTACTCCCGGCACGTGCGGAAGCTTTGGCAATCTTTCGCGTTCCCACTACGGATGATTACAATGACACTCCCTTGCTTATACCCGGGTTGACGTGGCGCTAATGTAAGTATCGCAAGCGAAAGGGCTCCCAGGACATAGAGTGTACGTGACATCAGTAAAGCGTTTGCCGCATATTCCATATCCCCCCTCCCTTACAGACGGGTGGCATATGTTTTGACCTGGGCTTGGGCGAATCTGTCTGTCATTGAATAGTACTTCGCTTCAATGTTCGTGACATTGATTATTGACCAGTCAGCCAGACGATTACGGGTGCGGTATTTCGTTCAGCCTCGGTCGGATTTTTTCCCCTGAATTAATAGTTACAACATTGCAGTTCCGAGGGGTTACATGCCACTGGAAGGCTGGCCCTTGACACCGTCGTCTGCGCCAAGCGAACTGATGTGTCTTTGTGATTCTGATTGGAACATCCCCACACTACCATACTATCTTAGGAACACCTATCCATTTTTTCCTTTCTTTTCTCGACACACATGCCCACACACATGCTAGGTCCCGCAGAAGTCTCGTTGGAGTTATTTACCAGCTTACCTTGGGTTCGTTTCTTTCAGTGTCATCCAGGCACCCGATTCGAGTCCAAGACCAGGCTAGGACTGCCCTCGCGACCCCTGCAGCTAGTTGATCTCGGTACCCGTCGGCTCGACAGGTGATTGTTCAAAACGTTCGTATCTGATGGCCCTCCATTTTGGCACTACTGCAATAACGTTTTCCCAAAAGGAGGCAGTGTAGCCACTGAAGCCTTCTAAGGCCCGCACACAGCCTGCCCACATGGCACAGTCCCGCTTAACTTCAAATATTACGTAGCTCCAGAACAGGCTGCCTACACGAGTTTTTTTTCTCCTTTCGATCCTGTCTATTCAATCACAGGCATCATGGCGAGCGACCCACATACCGTAAGCACGGCGGCCCGTTGTGAAGATTCGTGCCTCCTAGCGATATCCTTCACACCACCGCTTTTCGTGTGGGGGTTATCAAAGGTCTGTGTCAAGGTCAGGGAGGGTCAATCCATGTGTAATAGACTGTAAATAACACCTTCCAGATTTTCAATGGGATAGATTCAACCCGGTTCACTCAAACCTTGTGCAATAAGGGAATACTGCGAGCAGGACCTGGCTGATCTCTTATTTTAATTGGTGGGAACCGTTCGTTCCGTTCGTTCTGTCGCGCTCCGATGTGCGATTTCATCGGCGGCTCGATTCCCGGTGAGCGACGAGGCTGTGTAATACCCTTCATTCGGACTCGATGTGATCGTGTTGCAGCTGTGTTCTGAAACTCTCCGTGATGGCTTTTTCTGACGTCAATTAGAAGCTACGATGTGTCTTTTACGCAAAGTGATCAGTCCTCGGAATCCCAAGATCACAAGTCCCATGTGGGATCAGTGGTGTTGGGCATCTCATTTGCCCACCCCTGTGGCACCCTTCAGATCACAAAATGGGGTTGCGGTTCAGGATCTGTCAAAGAAGAACCAGCCGATTCGCGAGCACCGAGTACATACTGCCTCGAGGCTCGGCTTTTAAGACTCGCATGTTGGGCGGCCCATGCACAATCGCCCGTAGAGCACGCAACAAAACAGCCTTTGATATCGCATCAACTCAGGGATCGCACAGAGGACATCGTATTTGAATATGTTACAATACCCTTTCAACCATGAAAAAAAAAAGTTCGTGAAAAGTGCACTCAAAGATTGACAAGTGTATGCTTAGAGGAGATTTGGATGGATCTATTTCCTGGACATTATCCAAGTGCCCATGCGCTCATGGCTTGCGAGACATGTTACTGGGCTGGTCTTCAACTCCGAGAATTGGAAGGAAGGGTTTGTGCAATACGAATCACAATAAATCCTCAAGGGCTAGATAGGATGCTGGTGGCACAATTTAAAGTCCGCCAGCAGTCGACCCGATGGGAAACGAAAAATTTGTGTAGCGAAAGAGGCGGAGCCTGGCGGACATTCAACACGGCATGCGTTGTTGCCCTTGTATTTCGTGTATTTTTGGACCACCCTCTCTTCGACACATCATCATTTCTTCACGTTCCTCAACAAGCTTGTAGGTCAGGGTCTAGAGCACTATTTCATACAATATCTGATAACAAAAGTTGTGTTGTTGTAGAGTTACTCGAGATATGGAGAAAGCTGTGGATGTTGTCAACCATAGCACGTGGTATTGTACCTCCAATTTTACACCTCCAGGTCAAAAGCGCCACCATCAATGTGCTCTGGATGATGTCACACGTACCCTCGTAACGAGGACACGGAATGCTCCGCATTTCACAGTGCAGCAGTGTTAATTTAGACACTTTGAAGTCATCATTAATCATTGACCAATCTGTCACTGATTCAGGCTTTGATCAAGTGGTGTTTTTGAAACATTTTTAGCAGCCGAACTCCATACTTATCTCTCAACGACCCTTTGGCCCATCCGGAGGTTGAAGTCCTCCGAGCTTAAATGCTTCCACGAACCAATTCGTACCTCGCTCAGCCTTCACCGCGGGCCAGGGTGATTTGAAGACAGGCCCATCGGCAACCCAAAAATGCATTCGTACTCTGCGGCTGTTAGGGGTGCGGGGCACTGGTCGTTACCAGGTTCTCGGCAATGTCCACTCGCCGAACCGGGCCGGGCTACTCTCGACTCTAACAACAATATTAGGTCGACTGATATGCATTCGACTATGCTACGGGCTTCCGCCTCATTCCTCTTACGGGTGCCTGAGGTTGCCTCAACAAATTTGGATCTTGGAAAGATCATGACTACAGACGATGTACTAATCTCCAACTCTAATCGGTGCCTTATTCCGATAGAATCTCAAAAGGGACAGCACGAGTCGAGCGCGAGGTGAGTGGGATCCTTTCTTGGTCACTATGCTGACTCGCAGCACAGCCATCCTATCTGGAAAAGCAGCCACAGCAACACGTTAATTTGGCGGCGCCGCATCGTTCAAACGTCCGTGTTATCTTGGGCAATGTATCAGGGGGTCTACCGAACGTTGGTCGTGTCCA
>JBBPQI010000186.1:0-10310 GCA_038092445.1 Gyrodon tennesseensis | reverse complement strand
AGCTGCCTAGGGGGTAGGCCAGCGAGGAGCTGCCTAGGGGGTAGGCCAGCGAGGAGCTGCCTAGAGATTCACAAATGGGTTAACGAAGGGTTGTCAAGGAGGTCCTTCAGGTAGGCCAACGGGGGACTACCCGAAGGACCAAAGGACAGCGTTCACTCAAGAGTAGAACGGGGACTCGAAGAGACAAAACACAGATGATGGATATCAAGAGGAAGTCTAACTTAGGGTACAAGGTAGACAACCTGAGGTTTATATACATTGTAGGAAATGAAGATGACCAAGCGATGGAATGGAATAGAATGAAGGAGAACACTTGATCATGGAATGGGCAGGGGGTTCTGGGCAGAGCGCTCTGGGTGGAGGGCTCTGGGCAGAGGGCTGCGAGAGAACGTCTGGGAAGATGATGGAACAAAGACACGGGTCAAGGGAAGAAGGAGTAACCGCATACCGGGTGGGGGATGCGGTGAGCATAAGCAAAGTTAAGTACAAGGAAAGGAGAAAAGATAGGGGTCCCTAGACCAATCGTAACACAAACCTTTCACTGTCAACCTGGAAACAAAAGTCTTGTAGATACCAACCACTTTCACCTTCCACATGGCATTGAGGTTCATGTGATTTTCAGAATCATTCAAGTTCTTATTTCTTATCAAAATGCTGAATAATTAATATCAGAAAGAAAAATATATTTTCAGAAAAGAAGACATGTATTGCCTGTCATTTATGTAAATCAGTCCCACTCCTGGGAGGTCTTTGAATATAAATGCCAGCATGACAGACTTAGTGGAAAAAGTGGAATATCTAAAATTTCATTACATAGAATCATAGAACTGAATGCATATGCAAAGAGGTTAAAAGAAATGAAGAGAAATAAAGCATGAATTATGGCATACTCTTTGGTGTCATAATGAACAGTATAGAACTTGCAGTGAATGGATGTAAAAAATGAAGTATAGATGAAAGTGAAACCCCATCAAATGAAAAAATAAATTGAAGTTTGGACAAAATATATAAAGAAAAAGACTTATCTCAGCTACTATCAAAGATGGTGGTAAACAACTAAGGTGTCTATTAGTAAGTAAAAGTATATATATGTGCTGTGGGTGGAGGTGTACTCATATTATTTTATCTGCAATATAAGTGGGTTTGAAATTAATATGTAATGAGTGCTATAAATGAAAGATATTGTGAATGGAGAAAAGTTATCTAAGCTCATTCTGAATATTCTGAGTTTGAAAAAGCATGGGAAAAATACAGAAGTGGTTCTGAGATGGTCTTGGAATCTTGAATAAGTATGGGAAATCTCAGAAAACTTTCAAAATAAACAGTTCTCATATGTACTTCAGAAGAGTTGTTATGGAATCAGAATCCCAGAACTGAAACAACTCAGGACCTGATTATGAATGAATATTGTCAAGTTTATCATCAGAGTGAGCTTTTGAGAACCATAACATTGACACAAGCCTTCTAATCTACATTTACTTAGGAAACTGGCTTAGGAATGCTTAGCCAGATTTGCTAGATTCTACCAGTCTTCATCCAGCACCATAAGCACAAAGAATATGGCAATCTCTGTGATAATCAGGATATTGAGTGGAGTGGGATTGAACAACCATCTGCTAAAACCATTGGCAACAAGCTGGAAAAGTCTATGAACATATCTAAGGATTGTCCTATCAGGCAGCCTTAAGAATATCCTAAGGGCAGTATAAACTGGCAGAAAGGAAAAAACAAGAAAGCATTGAGTCCATCCAAATTCATCTATACAGAGATCATGCAAGGCCAATCCTCAGTATCAGGCCAGTACAACATGGTCTGGGTCACTATTTTATCCCTTGAAAACTCATCTGTGGTTTTACAACATCTTGCACCAGATACATCACATTAGCCCACTGCAGGACCATTAACAATCACTCTAGATGAGAGTGATGACAAGGTGATCTCAATATTGACAGGACTGGCTGACACTATCTGGCCATTAGCTATACAATGCAGAAACAATGCAGAGAACATTAATATGAAGGTAGGTGTGTTGCTTGTTCTGGTGGTATAACTGACTCAAATTCTTTGCATAGCTCATATAATTCTTATCTACATTGAAGAAGGCAAGCAGAAAGAATGTGATGGTTTTCAACACCATCTCTCATGTCAAGGGAAACAAGCATACTTATGTACATATGCCTCTATTTTGCTACTTTGCCTGTGATTTTGACTCATGTTGTCCACAGAATAACTGTAACAGTTATTCCTACATTTCACCACTCTCACATAGTATCCTCATACATACTCTGTACACTCTCATACCATCTGCTACATTGGTACATAAGACATGCTCAAGTCATTAGTCAAGTATAAGATCAGCATTACCTTAGTCAACCTCTTGGCTATCCCATACTAGATACTTAGCTATTCAGTTAGCTATATCTAGATATATCCTTAGCAAGATCTTAGCTAGGCCTTACCCTGCCTCTTAGCTATGTCTTAGCCAATACACCTCTAAGCTATATACATAGCTTATGTGATATCCCATAGTTAAGCATATAAGACTATAAATGTATGCTTATGTTATTACTGTTTTAATGAGGCCACTATGTGCCCTTAGATGGTATTACATAATACAAGTACTAATTAAGCCAATGCTAAATTAACCTAATATCCAAGATCTGAATCATTTATGTTATACTTTAGATCCACAATCTAATCCACAATTAGAATACATCCATATATAGAGATATTAGATTAGATCTGTGATCTCTTATCTTGAACTTTATTCTCTTCATATATGCAGTCTTACATTACATATCTCATTTCAAGTTATATTAGATCTTCTAAACATGGTTCATTATCTTATCACAGTCAGATTAGATTAGATTAGATTATAACAGTCCAGACCTTAAGTCTAGACATGGACATGTTCTATTTATAGCCAGTATTATAGTAACAACAGGGATCACACCCTTTATCATATACTGGATTATTACTTAATTATTGCTTGCCCTCTCTACTCTGGATTATTTAGTATATATATCATATTCTTACCCAAACCCTTTACCCAAACCCTTTACCCACACAGTCTGTGCACTAGTACATAGGTATATAAGTAGGAACCATCCATGTATTAGATAACATGGAATTCTTTCATTTCTACTTGCCTAAATTCTGCCTATTTTCCCTTTCAGTTCCCTTGGACTAGATATCCATTGTATTTCCTGAAGGCCATTGCCCCTTCAACTATCCACTTTACAAGTGACCTGGTTTGTTGTGTTGCAGATATTTGCCTTGAGGTATAGGTGAGTTCTAACAATAACTTTGTGAGAGATACTATACATCTGGGTCTTTGATTGCAAATGATACAGAAGAATGGAAAGGATTCATGATCCTGGCATATGCATGTGGACCAACAAAGCATATGTATATTCAATGCATCAAATCTAAGTCAAATTTAAGTTCAGTGCACTGAACACTAGCCAAATTCAAGTTCAGCACACTGAACACATACATATATATAGATCTAATTTTACTATAGATACCACTTTTTGTCCTGTCCAAGGCAGACAGGACAGCAATATATATAAGACTTCTTGGCTTGTGCCATCACATCCTGTGTAATATGATCTCTCCAAATCAAATCCACCTCTTTCTCTCTACTTTGCATGCCTCTTGAAAGCTCTTTTAAATGGCCAATGTCAGCATTCCATTTCCTACCACACCCTGATGTTTGCCTTGGAATATCATAATGCACATAAGCTCAATGAAATCCCTGTCCAATGAAAGTTCTGTATCCTTGATAATTTGCATTATATGCTTTTCCATCTTGTTGCTTTCTTTCAGAAGGCTTTCCAGGCATTTGCAATCGAACCATCTTCTGCACCCATAACAGTACTGTTTCTCATCTCTGTCTTGATTGTAAGCTTTCTTACAGACCTAACAAGCATCAAAATTGTTCTAGGAAGTTATGCCAAGTTAGCCATGCTTCTCTGAATTACCTTTCATCATTAGACTGTGAGCACAGGTTTCCCTTTCACAATTCTCATTGACCAACATGTAGATAGGCAATCTTGTTCTATAAATGAACCACTGACATTTCCCTTTATGAAGTGCATAATGTCTGCTGGAGCTACCTCAAATGTCCTGGTCAGATTGAATATATTCAAAGTTTCAAGATTACTTTCACATGATTTGCTCAGAAGCAATAATGTCTAGATGGTCCAATATTACCAGCTCCAACTTGCCCATATCAGAACTAATACTGTATGTCACCATTGACCATTAGTAGATAGTTTGCATGACATAACAGATGCAAGACTTTCTCTTTTCCAGGTATATTAGACTTCCTATAGTATCATGTGACAGTTATCCATGCCTTCTGTGACAATAATCAGCACAGCACATTTTACTCTACAAGACTGAGACAAGAGCATACATAGATATTTTTCAGATATTGAACTCTAATGTCCTATATTATCCCATATTACAGGGCATCATCTTTTCCTCAGATGATAATGCTGATGAGTCAAGCCCCTGTCAGTTCACACTGCCAAGTGTCCACTTTGTGCACTTACACAACACCTCTATAGAAGGTATATGCCATATTTCCTGATATCTTTTTTTTTTCTTCTAGTACTTTATTGTCCACATTTATGAGATTGATGACTGCTTGAACTTAGTGTCTCTGGACATGATGCTTGCTAATAGATGCCAATCTTCAATTTTCCTGCTAGAAGGAAGGCTATAGAGGATTCTCTTTTAAGAAGGTGACATGGAGAATGTCATAGACAATATCTGCTGAACAATGTTAAACATTTACAAAGTGTCTGAAGGACTTTGCATGGAAAAAAAAAGGTCTTTTCAATCAACTCATTGCTCAGGCCTTCTGATTACATAATGGGGCAGCTATGAGGCCCTTTACCCAGACTGTGCTGACTTTTCAACCCTGAATATACCCTTGATGATCTTATTGTGAGCCAAGTGATCATTTTGAGTTTCATTTCTTGGCATTTTCACATTTCAACCACCATGGCACCTCATACACACTCTCAAAATAAGGCTCTCACATGTAACACTGCTTTGAATAAGACAGTGAGAGCCATTCCATTATCTATCTATTGCAATTCCTTCTCTTTCTCCTCTTCCTTCTTGCCTTCCTGCTATTCTTTGTTATTGAATGCTCTTTCTGCTCAGAAAGAAACTAGGAGTCCTATATTTTCAGATTCAGAATCATCCTTTCATAAAGAAGAGTTCAACTTTGTATATCAGAAATGCTATATGATGATGGAGAACTTGGATATTCATCAGACTAACTCTCAGGGCCAGCATGCCTGTGATTAATCAGTAATGAGTCCTTTGATGATATAGAGGAACTTAATGATGAAGCACTGCAATCTGTGTATGAGAAATGTCAAGCCATGATAGACCATCTAGATCTAGATCAGTTCCACCCTGGAGATCAATAAAATACTGGCAAAAACGACTCCAATGAGTCCAGTAATGACTTTGTGGAACTGCATTCACTATCCCATTCTAGTCCTCCTATATCATCCCATCCTCCAAGGTCTGACTCTGATCAGGATGACCAGTGGCCTTCAGTGCATCATATTTGTATGTCATTCCATCCTTCCTTGCCATGATCTACTCATGATGCAATTTTTAGTGTGCTCTATGGTAAGGCCAATCATGTGGGCCATTGCATATTAGAATCTGAACACTTTGAAGCATCAGATATTGATAGAAGCAAGCATTCTGAACTTCCTTCTCATGTCTCTATTGTGCTCTGTCTCTGGCCAGACTCATGTTCATTATGTGAACTTATACTCTGCCATCCCTTCTATTTCCTTTGGTGTTTATTCTCTGCCAGATGTTCAAGAGATACATCTGTTCCAACAGTGACATATTTTCGACTTCTTGTCTGGAGATTCCTCCATCCTGGTTGCCTTCATGGTCTTGTTCATGAATTACTTTTTTGTTGTTGTCTTTGATTATCAGAAAAACTTTGCCTTTGTTCTTGAAAGACACATTTCTCAAATTGTCTTAGAGATTTCTGATCCTCATTGTGATAATCAGCTGAATGACTGGAGGTGGGATGGGCCTTGCTATTGGATGCATATTGCTGCTCTGCACAGTTCTGATGCTGTGGAATCTGAACAGGTCAATGTGCAGGTATGGAACTGGACCCAAAATGGCTATGATTGTGGACCCATCATCTCCTTTGTCATGGAGTTCCTCATGAATGAATGCTGGTCTCTACACTTTGGACAACAATCTCCACATTGCTCCCATTCCTTGTGAATATCACCTTCGGATTTATATGCTCACAGCAGTAAAGGAGGCCTATCAAAGGAGTTGGGAGAACTATTGTTATCTCTTATCTACCAATCTTCCTCCTGGAAATATATGGTCATAGTGGGATGATAAAACTGCTCTCAGTGAGCAAACCATCTTGGAGGTCAAGCAAGAGACTTCTGGAGAGAACCATGCATCTATTATCCAGGAACTCAATATGGTTACTGCAAACTGACATGTATGTTAGAGGGCCAAAATAGGACATGCACAGTCTCTATGTGTTTCTCCTTCCTCCAACTCAAACCTTCCCAATGACCAGGATGATCAGGAAGAAGAGAATTAGCCTGTTCTTAATTTCAAGTCTCAGTGTCTCAAAAATCTTCTCAGGCATTATCCTTATTTGAGTAGAGCTAGAGCCAGAGACCTCCTTCCTTCCAAAGCAGTGCATGGAAGAAAGGAGCCTATCATTAAGGATACCTTCAAGATCATTTGACAACAAAAGCATGTCAAGGACTGGATTACAGGCTATATGTTCTGCTTTCCTGGTCCTACTCCTGCAGTCCATCTTTTGACATATCAAGGTTACCAGTAGAAGCCATTTGACAGATGATATGATTATTATGAAGAAGTTATGGTCTTGGACAGACTTCAACAGGTTAATTACACTTATAAGATGGTGAGAGAACCCTCTTATCATCCAGGATTATGGACCTCATTTTGAGACAATGGCTATCATTTGCTGCCTTTATTTAGCCAAATGTTCTATCTAAACCCACCCATCAAAGTCATGGATTATATTATTCCTTTCAGTGTCAGAGAAGAGTACATGCCATCTCTTCAGATTGACACTCATGTTACTAGTGAGAATAACACCCTCTTTATATATCTGTCCTTTTTTATACCAACCTTTTTAGGCAAATACACTCTTTCGCATGGACCAACTTTCTCTGAAGTCACTGAGAACCAAGTTCAAGTGAATGATGTCATCATCCTGAGCACTGCTCAAATGATTGAGACAAGTGAAGCAAACTCTGATGATCTCATAAAAACATTTCTTTGTGCACAACATAAAAACCATTCGCACATCTGTCTCAATATAGAATTGGACCATGTGCCTCTGACCTCTGAGAACTTAGAAGTAATGCTGGATATCAACAGTGTTATCTGGGAGACTTGCTCCCTTCATTTCCCCACTTCTCTGGCAGGATATCCAGGCCCTATCATAGAGGACAATTGGGCCTCCATGCAGAAGAACAACCATGTGTATGTTGACATTCTCATACCTCAATCTCAGGAGAATGCTGATGCCATTGAAGGTTGTATAGAGTGGTTGACCAATCCCTTTCCTTTATGTGGAATTTCCCACACCACATTTGGTACCTTAAGCAGCGCCCTTAGTGCCATGTATGTGTACAACTGCTTTCCCAGGATAATCCACACAAATGAGATGACACACAACTGTGCAAATTGCATATCCAAGGAGGTCTTGGACTTTTTCTGGGAACATCTCCCGCTTCCTGCCATATATCAGCATGCTGATGTTGGAATTGCTCCATATGTATCCCTCACTCTGTATGAGATGCATTTCAAGGCATGAAAGAGTAGAAGGAAAAAGGCAGGTTATCCCAAGTACCATTCACAATGGAGTCTTTGAAGAAGATCCAATCCACCATGGAGGATTATCATTCAAAAGGATCCATCATGCTATGCCAACTATGGGTTCTTATACTTTGTCCTGGATTGCAAGGAAATCAAGCTATTGGTCAAGGCATGTCTATTGCAGGAAGACATCTCTCTAATCACAGTCCTACCTAATGGAATTCTAGCATTGCACTGATTATATATGGTGGACAGAAACAATGGAGAGCTCTTGGTGGACCTTGGAATTAGAATCCTTTCTACTCATGATTAGAAGCTGGTGGGTCTGTAGAGGCTGGAGGCCTTGAAGGGCCTTCTTTGGTGCTGGTGGTTTCCTACAAGGCAACATTCATCACATGAGCACTCTTGGGCAATATGGAGGAATTCAGGCTGAAATATCCCAAGACAAACCCACATGGCCTTCCAAACTGCCTACAATCTTAGCAATGAGATAATGCAACCTAATGACAATCTGCCTACTTTTGTAACAGACAAGGATACATAGGCATTGAATAGTGACTGTATAGACAACTGTACAGGCCATCAGGATGTATTCTGGTAAAGCCAAGAAGAGGTCTTATGGTGTCAGGGATGAATACTGAATGGGTGGAATGGGAGGGGAACATGTCAAGGCAGAGTTGTCAGACAGGATAGAGTATTTTAGATGTGGTTGCATGGTCATTTCATTTATCCTTGCCTCTTGAGGTAAAAGTGATCATTCATTCCAATCCCATCCTATGAATATCTTCTAAAGTGTGGTTTGAATTTCTGTCTTGATGTGTCAGGGCACTTCAGCTAGCTCAGATAAAGCTCAAGAACCTGAATCCTTCCAACTTGGGAATTCTGACCATTATCATCTGCCATCTGATTCACTGTACCTTCAGCACTCCCATCATTCTGTATCACCATGTCTGGGAATCCATGGCTCTGCTCCAGTTTTCCAGGATGTGTAAACAGTTTAGCATGTTCTTTTTGATTGACCTGGATCTTCAATGAAAACCTCCCGTATTGGCAGGCAGTCCAGCAATATGACGACCTTGAGGTGCTCAAACTCATGGCAGTAAAGCTGAAGAAAAAGCAGGGCCAACCCATGTGGCCACAATTAGCATCCAATGATGATTCCGAACAGTTTCCTATTGGAAACATGTCTACTTGGGCAATGATAATCAAGACCATCCAGAATCAGCCTTGGTTGATCATGCAATCCTGCATGTGGTCCAGTGACTTGTCCCATTTGGAATCTGTGGTTGGCAAGATCTTTGTCAAGTTCACCTGCTAGCTTTGAATTCAGATGAATAATGCTTGGTTGATAGATCCAGAGCACAGGCCAGAGCTGATTCATTGCAGGAAGCCATTCAAAGCTGGTTACTGAATGACATCTTTAAAGTGCTTCATGGTTATGCTTTCAAGGCATGCAATGCTAATATAAGGAAGTGCAGGAGCTGGTTGCTACCAGGCTAGTTTTGTGGAGCAGATGAATGTATTTTTTCTAGATGGCACTCAAGATTCAAACCCTGCCAACATATCACCTTGCAGCATGTTCTGGATGAAGCCAGGTTATATTTGAGGATATCACAAGTTGATTTAGCACTACATAATATCAGGATGGTTGAAATCACTGATCAGCTGGGAAAGATATATTCATTGCTTCAAACTCTGCCTAACTCTGCCAAAGGAAGTTCCAAAACACCTTGAAAGACCTGGAGGTGTGAAGAAGACAAGGTAATGCTGGTCACCAATCCAAAGTTGTACTAGATAGAAGGACTATCTGAGGAGAAAGGAGTTTGATGGGCATGAAGAAGACAAATTGAGATTCCTGAAGCCAAGAAACAAGCTGCAGATGGACATCATAGAGCATGCTGGATATGGAGAGTGTTACGACCCTAGTGCATAACAATGGTACGCTGTACCTGCATGGTCAGTGACCCTTACTGTGTTGTGTAGGTTACCTTGTTATCCTACACCTGACTCCCTAGAGCAGAGGGGTTACTCTAGCCGATAGACGTCGTCTTTTCAAGGTGGTTTCGGTTAACCAAGCTATGAACGAAAGATCCGCCTTCCGTGCTCCTAGCAACGCTAGTTGGTGACAAGCCTAAGCAGGTGTGATCATGAACCTTTAGTACTGCTTGAGTTGAAGTGTGGGCTTCAACCATACAACCTAACTATCCTTCACAAGGTGTGGGTTTGATTACCCCCGAAGATATCCGCAGTGATATCATTGATATGCAGTCTACAACGCCTAACCAGTAAGGCGAGGGATACTGTTGACTGTATAGAAGACAGTCGTCCTTGTACCAGAGTTGAGCCTTTTCGCAATAAGTGATCCCAACTATACAGCTCCTAACTGTCGGAGTTAGGCCAAGCCAGTGCAGATTCCTCTTGAGGAGTCAGAGGGG
>JBBPQI010000185.1:0-10344 GCA_038092445.1 Gyrodon tennesseensis | reverse complement strand
ACTCCATGCCCTACCCTCAGTTCTAGCTGACTTCCCTTTACCTGCAGCAGTAGACTGCATCAAAGCCCTGACAGCTGCCAGAAATGAAGCCCTTGCTGCCCACAAACTAGCTAGGCAGGTCATGGCCTCATGAACTTGCCATCACTTCTCTCCATTCAAGAAAGGCAATAAAGTATGGCTTAAAGCCAGAAACCTCAAGCAGACTGTAGCTAACCTCAAGTTCGCCACAAAACATGAAGGACCATTCACTATCACCAAGGTCCTATCTTCCATCACATACCAACTCCAACTCCCACAGACGTGGAAGATCCATCCAGTCTTTCATGTGTCACTCCTCTTGCCATATTACAAGAATGCCATCCACGGACAGAACTTCCCAGCACTATCCCCTGACCTGGTTCAAGGGGAAGAAGAATATGAAATCAAAAAGATCTTATGTCACCGTGGAATCCTGCAATGCCATTCTTTTCTGATCTGTTGGAAAGGATATACCACTGAGGAAGACTCCTGGATCCCCGAATGGGACCTCAAGCATTCCAAGTCTGCCCTCAAGGACTATAAGAAACCACATCCCTCAGCCTTCCCTTTCAACGCCTCTTGAACCCCTTCCACTACCCACAGACAACATTATGCCCTGCACTGATTGTCTCTCCATCTCGCTGCCTCCTACCCATAGTTCCCCTATCTTAGAATCTATTTCTTCTCCCTCTTCTTTCATCTCTTCTATTCCCATAGACAATATTATACATCCTTCGATCCCCATCGTATTCTCACCCCCATCTATTGCCAGATGGCTTCCTCCCTCCCTGGCCCTCTCTATGCATGAACTCTGGACCCATCTTGCACCCCACAGAGTTCTCTCTGTTGACCTTTCCACCTCCGCCCATCAGAACCATGATGACCTGTTAGACGGCACTCATATTTAGACCATTCAGCTGGCCTTGACTAACTCCTGCCTCGCTACCCCCATTGCAGCCCACCTTGACCTTGGATCCCCCCTATACCTTCTGTATCAAGCCTACCTGCAGAATGCCCACATCCCCCTCTTCGCCGCTCGCCCTACCTGTTACGACTGGCCTGGGTAGGGACGGTCGTAGCCTCTTTAAAGGTTTGAAGGTTCAGGTAGGGGAACTACCGAGACACAGACCTAGGGGGATTCCTACTAGGTTCGAAGGTTCTAGCGACGGCTAGTCGATGTCGTCAACGTTGACGACATGGAGGTTCAAGGGTAGGCCAACAGAAGTTGCCTAGAGGTTCAAAGATGAGCGTTCACTTGGAAGTAGAACGGAGACTTGGAGGAGACGAGAACGATAGATTGTAGAAGTTAAGAGAAAGTTTAACTTGGGTTACAAGGTAGACGATGCGAGGTTTATATAGTACACAGAAATGAAGATGACCAAGTGGTGGAATGTAAGAGAAAGGAATAGAACACTTGGTCAGCGAATGGGCACAGGGTGTGTTAGAACATTACAGAAAACGATGGAACCAATCAGAAGGTTCATAGAAGAATAACTGCGCCGACCTATGGGTGAAAGGCGGGACGCGTAGAGGTAGGTATCCATAGCATGCATGGTAAGTAAGAAGAGAGAAAAGAGTAGAGAAAAGAGTAGGGGTAGGACGAGTCGTAACACTACCCACTCGGCTCATGCTGAGGTCACCTTCCAAGCCAGCGTCCTACAAGGCATCTCCTGGGATGTCAAAGGTTCTATCTTAGCCACCATGCATCAGTTGGGCATGACTGAATTCCTTGAAGACCTTGATCATTATCTTGAAGAACTCCAGGTAGCGCATACCTTCACCACTACCCCTGCCATTGCAATTTTAGATCTCAACGACCCCATCTCCATCCTGTCCACCTTATCTACTTCCCTGACTCCCCACGAAGAAGCAGCTGTCCTCTGAGCTAAAGCCCAGTGGACTGGTGGTCATGGCCAAGTACCTCTCCTATCCACCCACCCTCAGTATGCTGAAAGTTGCTTCCATTGTTACTGCCTTGGTCATGTTCGAGTTGACTGCCCATTCTTTCAATGTGGGAATTGCTTAAAGTGGAGTCCTGGTCACATATTGAGCTGCTGCCCTAAACATTGAAAAGTCGCTCACTCTTCTTTGTCCTCATCCTCCTCCCACCAGTTGTTTTCATTGTCCCATTGATCATCCCTATCCACCCATCCCCTTCTGGTTCTCCAACCATGCATGCATAGTACTCAACCACATCACCCCCTTGCCACCCCTTGTCATCATGTCTCCCCCTTTACCCATTGTGATAACAACTGTTACTCTGATAAAGATACCTTCACTGCTGAAGCCTAGAGTAACATTACCGGCTCTCCTTCCATGGCTGACTGGGACTTTTTCTAATTAGTCTACATTGTTGTCTTGACTCTAGTATGGGGGTAATGTTACAATTGTCCTAAGGACCCCTATCTTTTATCCTACTTAGTCCACCCTCTATGCTTACTGTTCTCCCTCTCTATGTGACCCGCCCTTAACCCTACCGGTTGGCGCAGTTATTAGCCTTCATCTTCCCATTGATTCTTACTTGTTCCATCGTCTTCTATGATGTTCTATCACAGCCCTCTGCCCATTTGCTGATCAAGCATTCTTCTACATTCTATTTCATTCCACTACTTGATCATCTTCATTTTTCTCTACATATATAAACCCCACGTCATCTACCTTGTAGTAAAGGCATAGTAAAAGTGCACACAAAAGTGTAGCCCAAAAGTGTATGAAAAGTGTAGTAAAAATGCACACAAAAGCATACCAAAAGTGTAACTAAAAAGTGTAGTAAAGATGCATACAAAAGTGTAGCCAAAAGGTATACCAAAAGTGTAGTAAAGCTGTGCACAGAAGTGTATTATAAGTGTAATCAAAAAGTGTACCAAAAGTGTAACTAAAAAGTGTAGTAAAGATGCACACAAAGGTTTAGCCAAAAGGTGTACCAAAAGTATATTCAAAAAGTGTATTCAAAAAGTATACCAAAAAAGTAGTAAAGATGCACACAAAAGTGTAGCTCATAAGTGTAGTAAAAGTGTAGTCAAAATGCACACAAAAGTGTAGCAAAAGTGTAGCAAAAGTGTAGTAAAAATGTACACAAAGGTGGCAGTGAAAGTGTACCAAAAGTGTAGTGAAAGTGTAGCAAAAATGTGTACAAAAGTGTAGTAAAGATGTAACAAGGATGTAATGACAAAGTGTACCAAAAGTGTATCAAAAGTGTACCAAAACTTGAAATGTAGTTGGGGAACCCATCCCCCTGTATAAGGTCTGGCCAATTGTTTGATCATGCTTGCCATGGTGTGCAAGAGGTGTGACTTTTAGTGTCCACTAAATCGTGTTTTAGGCATTTTTGGACTTTGCCAAAATTTTCAGGCAGTGGCAGTGTAGAACAAACCTGGCAACGCTACGCTCTGGCTACACTTTTTTACTACACTTTTGTTACATGTTCACTATACTTTTGCTACACTTTTTACTACACTTCTGCTGCAATTTTTTACTACACTTTGTGGTTAGCAAAGTCTAAAAATGCAAAAAAGTTACAAAGTGTAGCAAGAGTGTAGACAAAATGTAGCAAAAAGTGTAGCAAAAGTGTAGTAAAGAAAGTGTAACAAAAGTGTAGTGTTGCCAGGTTTGTTCTATATAGCCACTGCCTGAAATTTTTGGCAAAGTCCAAAAATGCCTAAAATACAATTTAGTGGACACTAAAAGTCACACCTCTTGTGCACCACAGCAAGCATGACCAAACAATTGGCCAGACCTTATACAGGGGAATGGGTCTTTCAACTACCCTTCGAGTTTTGCTACACTTTTGGTACACTTTTGGTACACTTTGTCACTATACTCATTTATGTATGCATTTTTGCTACACTTTTGATACACTTTGTCATTACATTCTTGTTACATCTTTACTGCACTTTTGTACACATTTTTGCTACACTCTTGCTACATTTTGATTATACCTTTACCTACATTCTTGTACACATTTTACCATACTTTCATATGCATTTTTGGTACACTTTTACTATGCTTTTTAGCTACCCTCTTGCTACACTTTTGGTACACTTTTTGGTTACACTTTGACCAGACTTTTGTGTGCATTTTTGCTACACTTTTTGATACACTTTTTGGTTACACTTTGATCAGACTTTTGTGTGCATTTTTGCTACACATTTGGTACACTTTTTGAATACACTTTTGTGTACATCTTTACTACACTTTACTATGCTTTTTAGCTACACTCTTGCTACACTTTTGTTATATTTTGTGATTATACTTTTACTAGACTTTTGTGTGCATCTTTACTACACTTTTTAGTTACACATTTTGTATACATTTTTGATACACTTTGCTACACTGTTGAGCTACACTGTTGTGTGTATTTTTACTACACTTTTACTACACATTTTGATTACACTTATACTACACTTTTGTGCACATTTTTACTACACTTTTACTACATTTTCTAGTCATACTTTGCTACACTTTTTTGTTGCACTTTTGTGCGCATTTTTACTACACTTTCCTACACTGTTTAGCTACACTTTTGGTGAATACAAGTCAGTTAAATTGAAAACAAGTAAAAATAAGCATGAAATGGGCAAGAGAATAAGCAAAACAAGAGATTGAGTGGACTTGTTGTCAGCTTATTTTGATTGCTGGAATATATACTTATTTGACCTTATTTCAACCAAATAAGTATGAATAAGGGCGAACAAGAAAGTTGATATTTTGCTAATGACAGTAGTGCTATGGTAGCAGCAGTAGCACCTGATAGTACTATAGGATGCTACTGTAATTTTACTCATGCTACAGCCACATTTTCATTTTTGCAGATATATATTGTGCTGAGGAACCAGTTCCCAGAGCTCTAGCAGGACATTTGCTGCCCTTGCTACATCAACATTTTCAAATGGAACACTATTTCAAGTCTCATTAGCACTGTATGTCTGATCAAGTAGAACCTTGCATTCTTGAGGAGCTGGCAGACAATTTGACCAAGATAACTAAGTGTGTGATTTTGCTTCTTTAAGGTAGGAGTTTAGCATTGTGTTTTTCAGTTCACCTATATGATAATTAGAATGATGGGTATACTCAAGATATAAAGTGCAGGCCTACCTGATTTGTGGTTGCTAGAGAGTTATTGCAGAATACCAATCAAGTGTTCAAAAGGAAATGTTCACCATGAATGGACTGGGCCAAATAGAACCATATAGTCATATATATGGAATAAGGCATGGTGGTTTGGATGCAAGTTGAACCTGGGGTGAATGTGCTGAAGATCTCAAATATAGCATGCAATACACAAGTGATAGGCATTGCCCATTTTGAGGTCATTGTCTGAGCACAGGTATTATAGACTGTCCAAATAAGCTCCATGGTATGGTCTAGGATTGCTCTCAGTTTCGCATCACTTGAAACTAATGGATCTCATAGATTAATCAACACAATAGGAATGTAAACTGTGATGAGCAGCCACCATTCATTCACCTTGATCATATCTGCTGAAGTATCATTAAAGTTGCTCAGAACATAACTGAATCATGATGCACCAATATCAGTCAAAACAATGTATCAGACTATGGTGCTATCATGGAAATAGTGATATATGACAGTGCTAGTGTGACATTGAGAGTCTCTAGCAGCCTACAGTTCTCTGTGAACTAATATATTACTAATGTATTACTCAGCCTATTAATGCTGTCCTGGATAATTGATGCCATATGAGCAATATATCACTTCCTCTCCTCTCACCAGCACTAGCAGAATTAGGCTGATACATCACTCATGCTTGCAGGTTAACAGGTACATTCTAGTAATATATAATGGTAAGCTAATCAATATATCACCTTACAGATTTATGCTAATATATCACTCACACTTACAGGTTAGTGCTTTCACATTGTAGCCCATGTTGGTGATATATCACAGTATGCTTATATGCACACTTTTTGATAATCCAGTTGATATATCACTCACTTATACTGATTGCATAGCAATCCATATCAGACTGAACACATCTAAGTGGCAGGCCCTCTGGTATAGTGATATATCACTTCCTAGTATTGAAAATGTATGTACTGGCTGCTTGCAGAATTATGCTGATACATCACACCCTCTTGCTCACCTTCATGCCCCTTTAGCAATGAATAATATACAATGACTCCAAAAACCATTCTAATATTTTGTAGTTTTGGAGTGTATATGGAAGAGCAGTTGTAAGCGTGGGAATCCCGCTTATTGTTGGTGGGAACATGTGACATACAGACCCCTGGCTACCTGCTGACCTAATACTCATGTGATTCGGCTCAGGGGTCACTGAGATACATCCATTTTAAAACAGGGACACCATTGAAATAGTTTTAGAGCTTTTGACATAATCCATAAAATTTCAGTAAAACAAAGGGATAACTGTTGTTATTTGGTGCTACAAACAAAGACACACATATAAATATAATGTCTGAGCTTGAAATAAGTCTCACACTTCTTTGCTCTCAACTACTACCATCATAAGATTTCTTTCTACTACTCAAAAGAGCACTATTCTCTCTCAGCTTGATTGTGGACATTCTATTCACTCTATTGCATCCAGCACTGGTGTAGGCATTGCCACCATCTCCAGACTTCATTCCAGGGAGCATTCCAATCTTCAAAAGTCTTCTGAAGATTGTCCATCCAAGCTTTCCCCTACAGATATTTATTATGCTCAGCATCTTATTACCTTTGGCAAAGCCGAGACTGCTGTTCAGGTGACCAAAACACTTTCTAATATCATCAACCAGCCTCTATCTGCCAACACAGTCCACCTTCACTTGAAAAAGTCTGGTATGAAGGCTGTAGTCAAGTCCAAATGTCCTTTTCTTTCTACTAGATATCACAAGGCCTGTTTGGGATTTGCCTGTGCCCATAAAGATTGGACTATGGATGATTGGAAGAGGGTAGTATGGTCTGATGAAACCAAAATCAATCATCTAGGGTCAGATGGATGCAAATGGATATGGAAAAAGGCAGATGAGGGGGCTCAGTAATAGGTTGATAGAGAGAACTGTTAAGTTTGCAGGTGATTCTGTGATGATGTGGGGGTGTATGACTTGGCAGGGAGTTGGCTATGCTGCCAAGATTGATGGTAGGATGGATGGTGACCTTTACCTTCAGATTTTGAAGAATGAGCTGCTAAATACTCTATAGTATTATGGTCTTGATCTTTCTGACATCATCTTTCAGCAGGACAATAACTCCAAGCATACCTGTAAAAAGGTGAAGGAATGGCTAGAGAAGCAGGATTTTAGAACTATGGTGTGGCCTGCACAGTCTCCTGACCTAAACCCTATTGAGCATCTATGAGATTATCTGAAAAGGAGACTTGTAGCTCATAAAAAGCCCTCTAGTGGAATTCATGGGTTGTGGGATAGAATTCAGAAGGATTGGGAGAAGATATCAGTTAAGGAGTGTCAGAAGTTGATTGAGAGCATGCCTAGAAGGATTCAGGCAGTGCTCAAAGCCAAAGGAGGATACACTAAGTACTGATATATATCAAATATTCTATTTATTTCAAAAGCTCTAAAACTGTTTCAATGGTGTCCCTGTTTTAAAATGGATGTATCTCAGTGACCCCCAAGCCAAATCACATGAGTATTAGGTCAGCAGATAGCCAGGGGTTTGTATGTCACATGTTTCCACCAACACTAAGTGGAATTCCCATGCCTACAACTGCTATTCCATATATACTCCAAAACTACAAAATATTAGAATGGTTTTTGGAGTCACTGTACCTTTGAATACATGACAGATATCCACTATACTCTGATACATCCACTATACTCTGATACATCAGTTGTGTCACTTGAATCATCCCTCTTTCAGCTAGATACCTTCAGATTCCCCAGCCAACAATATAGGAATATTCTTCTATGTAGACTTAAATATAGCAATCATGGCAGCTTGGAGTGCCACTTGGCATTTAGGATAAGCAGATGAACCTTCATGGTCAGTGTCTTTTTCAAACACACAAGCAGATCCATGCTGTATCCACATGACCCTTTCCCACTCTAAAAATACCAGAATTCTGCACATTTCCTCTCTAAGTAAGATTACTTCCTTTGTCCAATGAGCTTCTCTTGCTTGTGTTTTGCACCATTTAATTTGCAAACCTATTGTGACTCAGTCAATTACCATGCACAGGATAGCACAGACTTACAGTCCCAAAGATCATCATTATTCTTGCCCAAAATACCTGGTGCCTTCCAAATTCACAACAAATCCCTTGTCCCCTCTGTCTGATCATCTAGTATATCTGTTATATGTCTTATGTCACTGTCACCTACAGAGCAAAGCTGGTTCTTCCATCCCACCTTGTTGAGAGAAGTGCCTAGTACAAGCAGAGCTTGCCATGTGGTGGTATACTTGGCTCTGCTCTGACATTTTTTCTTTTCTGTGTGATCAAGAGCACTACATGATTGTGTGTTAGCATGCTGACCCCTGATATTGGTCATTTTGAAGATGGTTAAAACAACTCTAAAGCAAAAGCTTCAAGTCGCTCACTAAAACAAAAGGGAAGGTCATAAGACTGAGTATAAGGGTACTGGCACTCTTTAGAGGTAGAATATCAAGAGAACTTCACTGAAGTCTCTGGGCGTTGCATTGGAGTTTATATACTACATGGGTGTTTATACTTGTTTACTACATAAGGCATATGGCTATGTAATGGAGATTAAAGACATGAGTGATACATGTTGTATCAGGAATGGAAGAGAAGCATAAAGTGGAGATTAAAGACATGCTGCACACATGAGGTGTGGCAGAATGGAAGCATAAGTGTAATAAATGAAATGTGTCCATGATGCACATGGTAAAAGTGGAAATTAAATAGAAGCATACATGTGTATGTGATATGAAATCATATGATCTATAAATGGGAAATCCATAAAAGAATATAAAGTTTCAGAAACATGTGATCTGGAAAAGAATAAGTTAATGAGTGTGATAAGTATCTGTGTAACTAGCACTTGGAGTAAATACAAGTTAAGTTAAAAAATACATATCATAACAATGGTAAGATGTGCATGCAACTGAATGCTATGTCAAACATTATTGAGAGCATTTTTGACTTGTGCATAGTGTAATTTTCATTCAATTAACCACAATTATTCATTGCAAGTGGTACCTGGACTCAGTTCCAAAGACAGCCAGAGCTTGACATTTTCAGGTCTATGGGCTCCAGCATCGGCTTTGTTAGTGGAGTTACCCATGGCATGCAGTGCCACAACTGAAGACATATATAGTAGTTGTGCTTGCATTCATACATTCAACTTTCTTTGAAGAGCATTGTGACATGCAGTAATGTAAGACTTCTGGAGATCAGTAGCATGGATCTCCAGTTCAGCACTATCACTGGCCAGTCAACGCCTTGTAACAGTTAAATGTACATTTGTGTCTGTCAGCTGTTAATAATACTTACTGTAGGTCTTAAATGTCCATCCTGGATAAAATCAGGATCAACAGTGAGATATTCATGTATAGCAACATGTCAGCTTGTGCTTGCAGAATCTGTGCTTTCTCCTCCATAAGATATAGCCTGATGGCAGACTGTGTCATGGCTGGATTGAACAGGTGAGTTAGAATGACTGCATCTATCCCAAAGTTATAATCACTCATGTGTGACTTGACTTTCAAATGAATTGGGCTTTGTGTTATCTTTTTCCCATTCTTGCACTTTGTTGAGCCATTTCTCTAGCTGTGTGGCCTCAATGGTACTTTCAAGCTTATTAAGTTCCCAACAATGAACCAGCACACTCTACTGAGCTTCAATCAACTTGTGTAACATAGTTTTCCCTGTCAGCATAATTAAAGTCAGGTTCATATACAGTGACTTTAAAAATCCTTTCCATACTAACCCAGAATGTGGTGCACAGAGCACACCACCAAACAGCGTGGAAATTACGCTTAGCTTTGGTGGAGTTATAAATAGTACATACTCCCGGCTACAATATTGCCCCCTAGGTAATATGATTTGGTCCACATTCCAGAGAGATATGATCAATTCAAAACAGCAATACCATGGAAAGGGTTTTTTCACTTTTGAAATAACAAGGGTATTTGGATATTATCAGTACTTGGTATAGCCTCCTTGCGCTCTAAGCACTGCCTGAACCCTTCTAGGCATGCTTTCAATCAATTTCTGACACTCCTCAACTGATATCCTATCCCACTCCACTTGAATCCTTTTCCACAATTTATAAATCCCATTGGGGGGGTTTTCATGCTCTGCAAGCCTCCTCTTGAGACAACCCCAGAGGTGTTCAATAGGGTTTAGGTCAGGAGACTGTGCAGGCCAAACCATAGTGCTGAATT
>JBBPQI010000184.1:0-10357 GCA_038092445.1 Gyrodon tennesseensis | reverse complement strand
CGACAAAGAGATGGCACAAATGAGTAATCCATCCATTGAAGTTGGGAGTTGAGTCAGCATTTCAGGCTCAAAACGGACTGGAGAGTTTGATAGTGGGGAGTTTGTTTTTCTGGACGAAGTCCCAATTGATGCAGGAGATGTTGGCTCCGCTATCGACAGGGGTGGTAGTGTCAATGGCTTTCATGGTATGTGATGGGACCATGATTTGTACAGGAATCAGCATAGATTTTGTGGTAGCTCATATGGTTACAGGTGCACAGTCCATAGAGAGAGGGGAAACGTGCATTGAAGAGGTTTCCCTATTTAAAAACCTGAGAGATGCGAAACTCGCCCAACTACCTCTTCTTCTTCGTTGTCCTCCACTTCTTCTAGTTTCAGGATCTTTTCTTTGACCATCCAGACCTTATGGTTGACAGGCTTTTTGGAGGGGGCCAAGGTAGAGAAAGTTGGGCATTGCGGACTTAAGTGGCCGGGTCGACAGCAGCAGAAGCATAGCCCTTTTTCAATGCAGCATTTTCGTTCATCAGGGGTTAGCTTCCCTACTTTGACAGTGTCAACATCCATGATGTCAGGATCACAGGGTGAGAAGTTCTTGGTGGCAAAGTTGTGATACGTGGTCTTGACTGGCTTTGCATTGCGCTTAGCAATCTTGTCAGCATGGTCCCATTGGGTTTGGAAGTGGCAGGCTTTGTCATACCATGCTGCGATAGTGGTGGGGACCATGTCCATAGACATGATTCATTTCATGAGGTTGGTAGAGATGCTAGTGGAGAAGTAGCTGATCAGGACGTTCTCATCTTTGATATGGGAGCAGGTAACTTTTTCCTAGAAGGTGGTGACATAGGCAGGGAGGTCTTTTGGGATGTTCTTGTCCTTGGTGTCTTTGACGATATGCTGGGTCGAGAGCCAAGTGATAGCATCACTGATGATGTCCTTCTTCATGAAAGACTTTTCGAAATCAGAGATGAAGGCGGCAAATGTGCCAATGGTGAGGGTTGTGCCGGTGATGCACTTGGTTCGAAAGGTGGAGGCCCAGTGAGAGGCCGAGTTCTTGGTCATATAGAACAGAGTGAAGATGATTTGTTTCTCATCAGTGTCGTAGACGGTTCTATTGATGAAGAGGTAAAAGCACACCAAGTTGAGCCAATTAGTGGCAGTTTTGTAAGAGCCATCAAAATGTTCTGGGGTAGAGACCCAGAGTTTGACAGGGCAGATAGTCATGGGTGTGGATTGTATTTGGAGAAACGCGGAACATGGGAAGGGTGCAGGACGGGGTGGGATAGCAGTGGCAGAAGGTGAGGACGGTGGTAAGGGAAAAAGGGGTCAGGTGAAGATGGGGATAGGTGAGGGCAGGGTAGAGACACGGGGTAGGGTAAGGGTTTGGGTGAGACCATGGAAAAGGTCTTCGAGTTCTTCTGCTTCCTGATAGAAAGGGTCAGGGGTAAGGGTTAGGTTGTGGTCTGACTCAGGGGAGTGTTTCTGATCAGAGGTCAAGGATTCAAAGGGTTTGGTTTCAGTGAGTGCATGAGTGGTGCACCACCAACCAGAGTTTGAGTGGGACGTGGTAAGGGGGGGACTACAGCAGTGGTAGCCTGGTTAAGAGGAAGTTAGACTTTTGTTACAACTGGCCTGGGTAGAGACAGTCATAGCCTCTTAAGGGTTCAAGGATAGGATAGCAAATGGCTACCTGGACAATGGGGGCCTAGGGGGCATCCACTAGGTTCAAGGTCTAGCAAGAGCTAGTCAGTGTTGTTTACGTAGACGATGTGGGGGTTCAAGAATTAGGCCAACTGAGTTGCCTAAGAGTTTAGAGACAAGTGTTTACTCAAGAGTAGAACGAAGACTCGGAGAAGACACAATAAGATTGTGGAAGTAAAGAGGAAGTCTAACTTGGGTTACAAGGTAGACTATAGAGGGTTTATATACCTAGTAGGAAATGAAGATGACCAAGTGGCGGAATGTAATAGAATGAAGAAGAATGCTTGGTCAGCAAATGGGCAGAGGGTTTTGGGCAGAGGGCTCTGGGTAGAGGGCTCTGGGCAAAGGGCTGTGATAGAACATTATAGAAGATGGTGAAACAAAGACATAGACCAATGAGATGAGAGGGGAATAACTGCGCCCACCAGTAAGGTAGAGGAGCGGGTCACATAGAGGGAATGGTAAGCATAGAAGAAAAAAGAAAAGTATAGGGGTCCCAGGACTGATCATAACAGCAAATGTGGTGAGGGTGTGTGGGGTCAGCATAGCCTGGAGGTTGGTACATATAAATATGCTCACTGTCATTTAGTTCTCCATTTAAATATGCTCCCTTTATATCAACTTGATGGAGCTTGAGGTTATTCTGAGGAGCTAGAGCAAGGACAGTGCAGATTGACACTAGTTTAGCAATGGAGGTATAGGTGTCGAAATAATTAATGCTGGGGACTTGCAAGAAGCCTTGGGTAACAAGGTGCACTTTGTAGCACACTATGTGGCCAGTGGTGTCCTTTTTAGCTTTAAAAATCCATTTTGATCCGATGAGATTGGCACTGGGTGGGGGTTCAATGAGATCCCAGATGCTGGCCTTGTTGAGCACCTCTAGCTCTTCTCAGATATCTTGTTCCCATCTCATCCAATCAGGGCATTGCTTTGCTTCTGTGAGTGTAGTTGGCTTGAGTGCTTCAGCCTTGGCTATAGTCTTGTTTACGAGCATGGTGAGTTCCTGCTCATTGTAGTCATTACCTACCGAGAGCATTTGCTCAGCTAACCCTTTGCCTTCATAAATGATTTCTTGTGGTGGTGGCTGGGTTGGTTCTTCAGCAATGGCACTAGATGCTTGGACATTGCAAGGAATTGCTGGTAAGTTGGCCTTACTGTTGATGATATCGAGGATGTGCTGACTGGGTTTGTGGGTTCATTTTGTGCACAATTCAGGGTCATCATTGGGAGCAGGTAGATTAGTGGGTTGGAGCGGCAGTAAAGTGAACAGCAAGGGGAGTGGCATTAGTGGTGATAGCAGGATAGTAGGTTGAGTGGCATTAGGCCATGGCATGGAAATTCATTTGACAGGGGGTGGTACACTAGGTTCTTGGGCAATGCCAGAAATGGACAGTTGCACTGGAATAATGTCACCAAAAAGGGTAGGTAATTCCTCCCCCTCAATGGAATTTTGTACAAGGTCAAAATACACGTTGCACTTGACCATAATTAACTATTTCAACACCCAGTACACCCAGTATGCATTTTCTGTGTGGTTGTCAATTTCCATCCATCAGCCGGTATTGACATGTCTGTCTAGCTTTGAACCATCATCAGTTCAAACAAACACAGTTGATCCCCATTCCTGCAAGCAGCTCAAATCTGATGTGGATCCCATTACCACTTCATATGGTGACTTTCCATTAAGAGCTTTGGTAGGTGTTCTATTTTTCAACCATATAGCATGCTGCACAGCCTCTTCCCACAGATATTTTGGCAGACCACTCACATGGAGCATTGTGCAGATCTTTTTCAAGATGGTGCAGTTCAGCCGCTTGACTACTCTATTGTGCTGGGGGGTGTTGTGCATGGTAAAGCACTGCACAGTGCCTTGCTGCTAAAGATAAAGCACAAATTCCTTTCCTTGTTATTCTCCCTCTCAATCTGAATGGAGAAGTTTAATTTTGGCATCTAACTGGCAGTCTAACCAGGCCTCAAACCCTTTGTATGCACTGAAAGTCTCGCTCTTTTGGCGCAGGAGATATATGTGGATAAGTCTCATCTTGTTGTTCATGAAGATGACATAGTAGTGCTTTCCACCAAGCATTGCTACAGGCGCTGGTCCCCAAACATCAGAATAGACGAGGTCACTGGTTAATTCAGCTTGCAGTCCCATGCGTGTCTTTGCTATGGATTTTTGGGTGGCTTTACCATAAGTACACAATTCACAGAACATGTCTGGCTAACTCAAATCAAATTCTAGACCTGAGACTAGTCTGGTTTTGGCTAGGTGATGTGCTGCAGACAGGGTGATATGTTCTAGACATTGATGAAATTCCATTATGATAATTCTCTCTATGGTGGCCACTGCATGTTCCTTCTCATGAGTGATGCAGTACAGCCCTTTGGTTGAATGCAGAATGTGCCCAATCATATCTCCATCATTGCTGCATATAGTACAATACCCATTAGCAAAAGTTGTATTGAGTCCCATCTCATCCAAACATCCTATGGACACAAGCATGTATCTGACTTCTGGTGAGTACAATACTTCTGTCAAGCACAGTTTTGACACTTCTAACCTGTTTGGTATTTCAATTATAAGATCACCGACTCCAGTCACACTAAACTTCTGTTTGTTCATTGTGGTGAAGAACTTGAGAGGTATGTTCTGCACGTTTGTCATGTGGTCATGATCTGGGCTAATATAATGGGTGGTGCCAGAGTCGTATAGTTCAACATGGCATGTCTCTGTTGGTCAGTTACTAACTTCCATGGCAGCATTAACGATATGCAAGGTATCAGGCGACATCTTATTATTGGCTGTGCTTTCACGAAGCTCCTCCTCATCTCATCCACAGCTCCACAGACTGTCATCTCCGGTTTCTGAGAACCAGTCATTGTTGTCATCTATCTCCTGCCTTTGATAAGGTACCTCCTCTTCATCTGATTCTGCTGACAAAACGTCCAGTAGGAAGTCTTCATCATTACTAATTACTTCAAAAACTTCTTTAGAGTCAGAGTTGTCTTCAACAGCATTGGCACTATGACTTGGGTGAGTCATTGCCACTTTCTTTTTGTCTTTGTCACAGTTGACCACTAAATGTTTATCTGACCCACAGGTCCAGCATAAGCACTTTGATCGGCTGCTGTAAGGAGGGTGTCCACCCCTGCCTCATCCTCTTTTTCAAGTCAGTGTGATTATAGCCATTACTTTATTGTGATCTTTGGTATCGTTTTTCCCTCCAGCATGTTTCACCTTTTGCCTTTCAGCTTTCTTGGTAATCAGTAGGATGAGCATATCAGGTTCAATCATTTTGGTGGATGTGAATAGCCATGCAGCAGCAAGTTGACTAGATGCAAAGTTGGCAAGTGATGTTGGGAGAGGTTTTATGATGGTTGAACAGTAATCTTGTTCATTTATCTCTATGCTAACAGATGCTAACTCTTCTTGCTTCATTCAAAGACCATCTAGGAAGTGTCAGACTTCGGTTCCCTTCAGCATCCTTGAATCAAGAAATTGGATATGCAGGTCCATCTGTGCATACATTCCCTTATCCATGTACTTCCTCACAATCTCTGTCCATATTATCTTCACCAGCACTAGCTTTTGAATTTTCAAGGCAGTGGAATCCAGAATGTGTTGGGTAAGTAGGTGCTTTGAGATACCTTCATTCTTACACCATTTGTTTGTTTCCTCAATTTCTTCTGGTTTCATAGAGGCAGTGTATGGCAGTTTGGGGGTGGTTCTATCAAAGTGGCCCCATAGATCTTTGGCCTCAACTGCAACCTGGAAATGGAAGGCGAATATGGCCCAGTTCATGCCCTTGACATCAAGCTTGGGCACATTGTTGGGAAGTGTATTAGTAGTGAGGGGAATGGTGAATGACATGTTGTGGATAGCAGTGGTGAGTTTGTTTAGTATGAAGCAGCAGGGCTCATAATCTATAAGGCTAGACACATATTGCTCAGTTGTTGTGCAGAGACAACAGACTAATGATTTACCTAGACATAGATTGCTAGATAGGCAGGTAAGTAAGACCCATGGTATAGTTAGGAATCAGCTCACCTCAGTTGTCATGTGAAAACAACAGACTAAGGTACAGTGCTGTGAAGAACAGAGCTATATACTTGTAGGTATTTGAAGGTTTGGCTAAGTGTACTAAAGTAGCAATAGATTGGAATGAAGGGTTTGAAAGCGAGAATGCAGATGGCTATCTCACATAGAGCTGTGGGCTCATATGGCTATGTACACTGTCGCATATGCGAGGCAGGAAACTATGTAAGTAGGTACAAGAATGTAGACATATGGTACTTTGTATGGCAGTAGTACTTGCAGTGCACATGTTTGCCACATTCCAACAGCATCTTGCAAAGCATGCTTGAGAGCAAGGTATGTTGATATACTATGTCAGATTCCAGGGCTTTCAATGACAAGAGGTATGTGTTACAACACCTGGTTGTGACAATGGTATGCTATACCTGCATGGTTAGCAGCGATTCTTACCATAATGTTCATAGGTCCTTCATTACCCTATGACAGCTTCCCTAGAGCAGAGGGGTTACTCTAGCCGATGGACAGCCGGTCCAATGGAAGTTCAGTTACTTTAGCTGTGAACAAATGTTCCGCCTTCTGTGCTCCCAGGTCTCCTCTGAGTTATCCTAGTTGATGATGGGGTCTGAGCAGGTGTGAACTTGAGCCTTCAGTCTTGCTTCTTGGACTAGTGTGTGGCCACTATCCTGCAAGCTAACTATCTTCACAAGATGTGGAATTGGCTATCCCTGAATGGCACTGCAGTGATATCGTTGATATGTGGTCTACAAGGGTCTTCCTATAAAACCCAGGGGTACTGCTAACCGTATAGAAGACGGTTATCCTGATACCAGAGTATAGGCCTTCTCACAATGAGCTATTCTGACTATAGGCTTCAACAGCATCACTCGTTGACCAAGCCTGCAAGGTCTCCCTAGGAGTCAGAAGGGGTGCTTGCCTAAGAGCTAGGATCTACAATTCCTAGGAACAATATGGAGGATGAGGTCCTGTTGATGAGAATGGGTCTCAACAGGAAACCAAGATGTGGAAGATAGACACAGGTAGATTGCATAGATCTAGGTTAGAGTACAATAGAAGCTATGAAGTAGCTTATATATGGAACTAGCTGCTTTAGGGCAGGCTAGTAATAAATATAGTAATACACCTAAATAGGTAACCCATGTCTCCAGGTTAAATGGAAGAACTCAGATCGGACTAAGTAGGAATGGGCAAGATCAGATGGGAAGAATAGAATCATAAGGCTATGTGTGAGAGAACATAGTCAAGATTTGTCCATGGGAAAATCAACAGCACGTTCATGGGAGATCAACGAACATGCTTGTGAGAAAATAAACATATGAAAAAGGAAAGCATACATAATCAGAAGTAGTCCAAGTCTTGCATACACTCAGTATGCAAGAACTTGTCCCAAAGGGAACTGGAAATAGGGTTGTTGGTCTGAAGCATACTCCAGAGGGAATCAGCTGGAGTGGAAGGAGATGCAAGAAGGGAAAAAGTGGTGGAGTCTTCCAAAACTGTAACAGTATGTTTGAGGAATTACAAAGCCTCTTCAAGGCTTGGTCACTGAGCTTTGCTACTAGATCTGTGGTGGATGCAGTTGCAAGCACCTGGACAAATACCATGGAGTCTACCATGGGCTTGAATGATGTAGATTGGGCAAGGTCATTCAGGGAAATGAGTGGACATGTCCTATATTGGTAAATGATAGGAAGGTTGTGAGGGGGACTGCAAGGTAAACGAGAGAGGCTGTGAGGTGAACAAGAAGGACTCCAGGATGAATGAGAGGAATTTCAGGGTGAATGAGAGGAATTGTGAGGTGAACAAGAGGAACTGTGAGGCAAATGAGAGGGACTCTGGGATAAACAAGAGAGGCTGTGAGGTGAACAAGAAGGACTCCGAGGCAAATGAGAGGGGCTACAAGACAAATGAGAAGGACTTTCAGGAACCAGGTCAGCAAGACCAGAATCTAACACTGCATCTGGAGAATGACTTGTCTGTGTACTACATTAGAAAGAAATCAATAGAAAGGATATTTGATGACATATCTTCCAAGCACATTTCAGTAAGTGCAGGGTTTTATTATTTGGGCTTCTAGCTTGCTTCAGGTGATTGGTACATTGCCTAATTCTTGAGTGAGGTTTACTTCCAGACTCCCTGGCCTGTTGTATACACTGTCACTCCTTATCTGTCCTGGCAGCCTGAAAATAATGATACCAAGTTGCATTTGAGACTAGATGAGGTTGATCAAATCCATATTGCACACAGACACAGTTTATCATATCTTAGAAATCCACCAAGTCATTTCCGACACTTCCAACCCCAATTCCATGTAGATAATATGAACTCTGGACTCATCTCAACCCAGACACACTTCTGGACTTCCAGACTTGCTCATACTTAGTTCTTTTTTCATTTTAGTTACATTCTTCCTTGTGCCCTATGTGAGATTAGCAAGCATGCGTGCAGCTGCCACTGGAACCGCATCTCTCCATTTTACTGGAAAGTGACCATGCAGTCTACATACTCGGAGCACATGATGGACCAACTACGCGATTAGCTACAATACGTTCCATTCCTCATATTTACCAACCCTTCATTTACTTAGTCTTTCCTTTTCAATAACTAATGCTGAAGGTATAAAATGCTCAGAGGTATATAGAGCCAGCTTTGAGCATTGTTCCCCTCAGTCTGTTGCACCGCATGACAACTGAGGTGAGCCGCTCATTTAATTCACTAGACTTAGAACTTACAATTGTATATAATATATCCTCTAGCTGCTGTGCTTCCAATCTCCCACTCGCCTAAGCTTCCATAGATTATAAGCCCTGCCACTGCATGCTACTAAACAAGTTACTACCCAATGTCTACCACCGTCCCTCTCACCACTGACATGCTACCCAGTAACGTGCCCAAGCTTGATGTAAAAGGCATGAACTGGGCAATCTTTACCTTCCATTTCCAAGTCGCTGTCGAAGCAAAGGAAATGTGGGGGCACTTTGACGGAACGACTCCCCAACCGTCATCTACTGCCCCCATGACAGCCATGGAAGCAGAGGACCTAAGAAAATGGCATAAGAACAAGAGCATCTCAAAGCACTTACTCACCCAGTGGATCCCAGACTCAACTGCACTAAAAGTCAGGAAACTCTCTCCTGTCAAAGCAATGTGGGATGAGATCATTTGCGAATATACAGAGAAAGGGACGTATGTACAGACAGACCTATATATACAATTCCTAGACTCAAAGATGCTGAAAGGTGGTGACATGCGCCAGTTCTTGGATGGGATATGCACAAAGTGAGAAGAGCTAGCTTTCATCAGGGTAGACAGATGAAAATGACTACTGATCAACTATCATCAAATCCTTACCCAGATCCCTTGCAAACTTTGCATCCAGTCAGCTCACGACTGCTTGGCTCTTTAGTCTGACCAAAACCATTGAGCTGGATACCTTGATCTTGCTTATAAGTAAAGAAGCCAAAAGACAAAAAGGGAAACATACTGCTAAGTCAGATGCAAAGGATTGCAATAAGGCAATGGCTGCGACATCATCCACCCAAGGGAGACGATGAGGTAGAGGAAAGCACCCCCAGCCGAAACGCAAATGCTGGACTTGCGGATCAGAACAGCACCTGGCCAAGGACTGCAACCAGGCCCCCAAAGAGGAGGGAAAGAAAAAGGCAGCCATGCCTTCGAGCTACAGTGCAAATGCAGCTGTAAATGACACCAACTCTGAGAATAGAGTATTCAGAGTCATTAGCGATGACAAATCCATGCCAGACATACAGTCAATTGAATCAGATGATGAAGAAAGTGACATTGGACTCACCAATGAAGACAATGGCTGGTTCTCAGATGTTGGAGATGACGGCCCATGGGGCTGTGGATGGAACAAGGATGAGTTTCGAGCAAACACAGTCAGCGACGATGGAACATCGGCCAACCACGCTGGCCCCTCACACTTCAACAAAGACCTAGAGAATGCAGCAATGAAAGTCAGTGACTGTGCAAAAGAGATGCACCATATTGAGCTATATGACTCGGGTACAACCCAGCACATCAGTCTGGATTGTGAGCAAATGCTAAACTTACTAGACATCATGCTGAAATCGTTCACTGCTGCAAACTGGCAAAAGTTCAGCGCTGTTGGAATGGGGAACCTAATGATTGAAATTCCAAATGGAGTGGGTGTCACAGAACTACGACTGACGGAAGTCTTGTATTCACCAGAGGTGGGGTACACACTCGTGTCCATAGGCCATCTAGATGAGATGGGCTTGTTGATGACTTTTGCTAAAGGACAATGTACGATCTGTGACACTGCTGGAGAGACAATTGGACAAATACCCAGATCTGCAAAAGGGTTATACTGCATCATCCACGAAGACGAGCATGCTGCAGTGGCAACCGAGACACTTACTGTTATGGAGCTTCACCGCCGGATGGGCCATATCATGCCATCCACTGCACGCCGCCTAGCTGAACGAGGACTTGTCAGTGGGGTTAAATTTGACCTAATTAAGGACGACAATACCTTTTGCGAATCTTGTGTGTATGCCAAGGCAATGTGCAAGCAAATCACTAAGGCACACGAAGGCCCACACGCCCAGTCCACTGGTGACATTG
>JBBPQI010000183.1:0-10366 GCA_038092445.1 Gyrodon tennesseensis | reverse complement strand
GCCTATCTTCTAGGCGACCTCTCGGCAACCTATTCCTTGAACCTATAGGCGACTCTTCGTTGGCCTATCCCTTGACCCTGTAGGCAACTCCTCATCAGCCTATTCCTTAGAACTATAGGCAACTCCTCGTCGGCCTATCCCTTGACCCTGTAGGCGACTCCTCATCGGCCTATTCCTTGAACCTCTAGGCAGCTCCTCGCTGGCCTATCTTCTAGGCAACCTCTCGGCGACCTATCCCTTGAACCTATAGGCGACTCCTCGTCGGCCTATCCCTTGACCCTGCAGACACCTCCTCATCGGCCTACTCTTTGGACCCTGTAGGCGACCTCTCAGCAACCTATCCTTGAAACCCTCCAGGCGACTCCTTGTCAGCCTGTCCTTGCACTTTCCAGACAACTCCTAGTTGGCCTGTCATTGAACTCTCCAAGACTTGCCTTAGAACCCCTTAAGAGGCTACGACCGTCCCTACCCAGGCCAGTTGTAACATTCCTCATGAGTCATCTTCAGTTGATTAATATAGATATCGTTGATCACTGCAATGTTACCAGCAATCAAGCTCTCATCAATAGTCGAGGTCCATAGTGAATATTGTTTAGTTTGATGACCCTTGGGCATCCTGTGGCACTCAGGGTAAAGTAGAATGGACAAACAGTCATAGTCTTGGAAGGCTTTGCAGTTGTTACGACTGGCCCGGGTAGGGACGGTCGCTGCCTCTTAGGGGTTCGAGTAGTGGAAGCTACCTGGACGCAGACCTAGGGTGGTTCCTACTAGGTTCAAGGACTAGTGTTTAGCTAGGCGATGTCGTCAACGTTGACGACACGGAGGTTCAAGGTTAGGCCAACGGAACGTTGCCTAGGGGTTCGAAGGTTCTGAGACAAGCGTTCACTCAGGAGTAGAACGGAGACTCGGAGGAGGCACAAGTGGGATTGTGGAAGTAAAGAGGAAGTCTAACTTGGGTTACAAGGTAGACGACTCGAAGTTTATATACGTAGCAAATACAAAGCTGACCAAGCGATAGAAGGAAATAGAAAGTGAAAGAACGGTTGGTCAGCGTATGGGCACAGGGTGCGGGAGAACGGTATAGGAACCGGTGGAACCAAGTAGAAGTTCGTAGAAGAATAACTGCGCCGACCTATGGGGTGAGAGGAGGGACGCGTAGAGTGGTACGTAGCATGCATAGTAGGTGAAGTAGGCATGGGAATGAAATGTGGACGAAGGACGAGGGACGAGTTGTAACAGGTAAGGGTGAGACTGTGGGAAAGGTCTTTGAGTTCGTCTTCCCTGGGGGAAGGGTCAAGGGTTACATCAGGGTTGAACTCAGGGGAGTTATCCTCCTGGTTAGAGTTTGAGGGTTTCAAGGGTTCAGGTTCAGTGAGCACGCAAATAGCACACCACCAACCAGAGTTTGAGTGGGAAATGGTGAAGGACTACAACAATGGTAGCCTTTGAGAAAAGTTAGACTTTTGTTACAACTGGCCCAGATAGGGACAGTTGTAGCCTCTTAGAGGGTCAAGGACAGGGTGGCAAACGGCTACCTGGACAAAGGGGCCTAGGGGACTTCCGCTAGGGTCGAGGGTCTAGCTAGGAGCTAGTCAATGTTATTGATGTTGACAACACAGAGGTTCAAGGATAGGCCAATGGAGAGTTGCCTAGAAGTTCAAGGGCAAGCATTTACTCAAGAGTAGAATGGGGACTCAAAAAAGACAATGCAGATGGATGTTAAGAGAAAGTCTAACTTGGGTTACAAGGTAGACAATGTGGAGTTTATATACATAGTAGGAAATGGAGTTGACTAAGCGATGGAATATAATAGAAAGGGAAAGAACATTTAGTTAACAAATGGGCAGAGGGCTGCAGTAAAACATCATGGAAGACAATGGAACAAAGATAGGAACCAATGAGAAAGAAGGGAGAATAACTGCGCCAACCAGTAGAGTAAAGGGCAGGTTGCATAGAGAAAACAGTGAGCATAGTGAACAGATGAAGTAGAAGGAAAAGATAGGGGTTCCATGACCAATTGTAACATGTACATTAGGCATTCCTTTAATTACCACTGATATGATAATCTATACATATATGATACTTAGGGTAAACATGGACAAATTCTTGTATAGTATATAAACCCAATGCCATTCATCTCAAGACTTCAGTGAAGTTCTCTTGATGTTCTGCCTCTAAAGAGACACATTAATAAGCTTATATTTCATTCTAAGATTGGTCTTACAACCTTTGCTTGGTGGTTTGTATAGACAGCTCAAGGCCTAGTGTCTTAGAGTTGTTTTATAACCCTTAAGGTTGCCACCTCAGAGGTTCAGGTGTCTCCATCCAATGGAGCCATTGCTTCATACATGCACACTAATTTGATCCATGGCAACAGTGACAGCACCAATCATTTGTTTATATAGCTCAAAGGCACTGTGACCACTTACATTGATAACATAGTTTACTTAGCATCCAGCAACTGCCCTATTCAACCTGCCATCTGTGTTTAGCAAATTCCAATAAAAAAATTGTTAGGTGATAACTTATGAATAAGCAGTTGGGTTTCTATTCAATATGCAGTGTGTTGAAGTATTGAACAATATATGTCCCTTCCTTGCTTTCCACAAATGGTGCTTTCCCTGCCTTGATTTGCCTACAGACATGAATCTATAAATTTGAGTGATTTTTATTTCCCTTTTGACTTGTACTAACATGCCTCACATTCCTGTTGTCAATGGTAAACACATCCATGCTAAGCTCATTGCCACACAGAAAAAAGCATGACATGATCATCAAGAAGCCCTTACCTCTGACCTTACACATGCACAACAAGGCTATGCACAAGAGGCCCAGGATATCACAAAGAAACATGGTCAGTATGTTGGGTTCCTTTTTTATTCCATGAACTTCTGTGACTGACACTGTTTTAGTACTGTAAAGTGGATGCATTCAAGACTATTCATGGACAGCCACCACTTGTGTGGTCAATAATACATGAACTCTTGAAATGCCTTTTTAATGGCAAAGCTCCAGAAGCTCAATATAGGTGAATTTTCTCATTATAGCCTTGTTTGTTCACTCAGCTTGAAGATTCTCTAGGCCAAGGTCAGGGCCAGCATGTCAAACTTCCTAACTACATTGTGCAAAACAAGGTGCACCTTCTACAGGATTATTAAGCACTCTCTGGACCTGCTCTGTAAACTATGATGATCACTGTCAAGAGCAAGCACAAGAAGCAAGTTCACACTGGATGTGCAAAACCCAAGGTCATCAGCCAGACAATTAGCACTGCCTTTAGCCAGATAAACTATGAAGTATGACCCCTCAATTCAGAAAGTCACTGCTAATCTCCCTACCATTGATTTTTCTGTTTCTAATGGACAGCCTTGTGCATAAAAACCAGAATAGAGGGATTCTATATTGCTGTCTGAGGCTCAATTGAAGATCACTCAGAGCCAAAGCTCTTTTTCACTAAAAAGGCAGAAAAATTCATGCACATAATACTCAATATGGATTCTTGCCAACTTGGCCTTCAATTAAAGTCATGGATTGTGAGTGGCATTGGTAAGTTAGGTACAGTCCTTGCCTCTTTGACCAACTAATTCAACAATGTATAGATATCCCTGCTACAGACACTGGGACTGGTGAACACAAGCAACCCTTGAACAAGCTTATTAGTGAATGCTGTACTATTATCCAGGATGAACTCAGTAAATTTGATATGCTGCAGCATAGTATAGATACTCAGGCTAACTCATGGACAGATTCAATCTTGATGGAAAAAAAGATTCATGACACAGTCAAAATAAACTACAATAACTATGAATGTGCCATTGTCAAGAAGTATGACATCACTTTTAAAGAGTGGCCAGTTCTAGAAAGTGTTAGGGATCTGGACAAAGTTCCAGCTGCACACATTAACAAGCTTCTCAAAGCTCTGGAGTTGGAGGAGTACAAATGGATAGCCCTCATAGCTAACAAACTTCAAGCTCACATTGCAAACAATAAGGCAAGACAAGTACATGGAGAAAATGTGTACAAAGCTTGTCATTAACATTACACAGTCACTAATGATAATAAGCCAGATAATTCCAAGTCAGAGTAGGTTATCACACAACATAGCTACTGCCTCAAGTAATACAGTTCAAACTTTGAGTTAGAATTAGAGTAGCTAAACCAAGTTGCATAACATAGCTACCACCTCAAGCAATATAGTGCAGACTGTGACTAACAAACCAAATGAACTCAATGATCACAACAGATGAGACACAACAATAACACTGGCCCTGACAACAAGCATATTACCTTAACATCCAAGAATGGGGGATATTCTGACAAGGCCAACAAAATATATAGGCAATGACTCATTAGGATGGGAACATAACACATCCATGAGGCAGAATATTTGCACAGGGCATCAGTTAGCTTTCACAATAGTAGTGACAACAGACCACATCCAAAGGTGACAGACAGATGTGGGAGAATGCAGGACTGTGTTATGAGTAGCAATGACAGACAGGTGTCAGCTAAAGCTGACAGGTAGACATGAAAGAAGAAAAGACTGTGTGAAGAGGAAGCTGGAACAAATCATGGCAGCATTGGGCCAAGTCTTCAATGTCAGAAGGGACATGCAAGCAGCAGGGACTCTGTTATTACCCCAAACATGGTGAACTTGATCTGTTTCAAGGTGAAGAGCTTGTGCTTGGAAGACATGTCTGTTGGAACAAAGTAACCAGGGTAGAGATAGAAGTAGAAATCCAAATGCCAGAGTCTTATCTAAACACAAGGAGGTCATGCAAATGATTCTGCATGAGATTGCCCAGTCATCTCACATCATATACTAGTAGGTAAACAGCAAGAAGGCAGCAAGAAGGCAGCATGGGGTTTCAAAGCAAGGAGTGAGCAAACCACAGCAGAGATAACCTGCTGGCTGCACATAGTGTCAGTTGCCACTGTTAGCAATGATAGTGCTAATAGTGCTGCCAGCAATGAGGACAGTGGGGGTAATAGGATGAGCTGAAACACAAAAGACTTACAAATTCCAAAGATACTTTGGAGTTTGTATCAATGACACAAGCTGATGTGAAAAGCTAATGTGGCTCTTTGGCAAGTCCCATTGGTTCAGCTGTGCTTACTAGAATAAAATATAATATATATATATTATTATTCTAATTCTGATACTGGACACCACCTATATATGGCACTTAAGCAGGCAAATATATATAAAATGGTGAGCAGCACTCTTAGAGAAGTCATGGGAAACAGTATTGGGAGTGCATAGACAGTGGACATGCCAGACTTATATGTGACTGATGTAATATGTTAATCATTATATAATGGGAGGTTGTAGAAACCAACATCGGAGACACATAGACAGTGGGCACACTCTCAGGCATTGTGGGAAACAGTCCAGGCATGTAAAGTAGCAGCAGATGGCAGATTGGTCATTTGCAGGGGTTATGAGCCAGAAGGTGAGCTGGGAAGCTTGAAAGGGATAGCCTCCTGGAACCCAGCAAACCCTCTCAAGGGATAGATGTAAGATGTGTATGATATGTAGTACATGGCACTCATTGTAAGTAAATCTTGTATATCTGAAACCCTAAGACAGACAGAAGTAAATTGTAGGAATCATGGTCCCATCATGTCTGCATATTATAGAAATCATAGTCAATCATTGGCCTTCCTTCTCTTTGACTGATACCAGATCTCCTGCTCACCTTGCTTTTATGTGACTTCCTGCATAACAAGTAATATTTCGTTGATTTCTTCAAGGTCACTTGAGTGTCTGTGTACTCTGTTTACTACATTAGTACAAAATCCATGGTTTTTTCCCATTCAGTCAAGCATTGTGTGAAGTTCCATGCATAATGTAACTGCAAAGTTCCTGTAATGCACTTGCATCATCTTGTTATCACTGTGGGCAATCAGTAAGTTGCAAGATAATGAGGAAACAGTTTTTGGATCCACTCCAAGTTCTTTAAGTCATTGCTGAGCAGTCTGGCTAACTTTTCTGAGATTGAATGTGATCTTAGCAAGTTCCCATTGGCCATGAGGTCAATCACATCAAGGCTGTTGTTATGGCTCATGATGAGGTGAACATTTGATTTTGTCTTCACATTGTTATCTAATATGAGTTAAATTGTTGCTGAGCTGCTCTTACCAGGTTGGTACAGTAGTGATTGATTAGCACTGTCAGCAACAGTGGAGGTCTTGGCCATTTGAGTAGGTTGTGAATCCTATCAAGCAAAATTGACTTGGCTTGTAAAACAGCATTAGGATATTAACATACCAACATGACAAGTTTAGATGAGTCAATGAGTATACAAGATGGTAATAATTCAATATTATGATGCACCAGTTTAAAACAGCAGTAACAGTGAACTAGATAGACAGAAATGAAAAACAGAAGGACAAGAGTCAGGACAGGAGAGATATGAACAAAAGCTATATAATGATAAAAGTACTCAGGTCATATACCAGACCAACCCCTGAGCTTTCTTCTGCCTGGCTTCACATCTGCCTGAGATGTCAGTATTTAAACTGCAGGTGATCATTACTCTGCTTCATAGCTCATCACTTGTTGAACCTAAGGACCATAAAACATTCTGTATCAAGTGAACCAACTTGATAAGTGATGATAATATTGATATCTGAATGTCTTGAACTAATGCATGAATCTTGTCAAGATAAATCAACAAGTCAAAGTATGGAGGAACTTACCTGAGTCCAGGAAGAATCCTTGTCCATGGTGCCAGCTCGAATAGAAGTCACAGGTCATTGAATATGTGAATTTCATCTGGGAAAAGACATAGCTGTGAAAGAAGGGGAATGCACCTGCCAAATTGAGCATCGACATGTTCTTGCTTGGCCCATGATTTGACCCACTGTCTTATCTGCATCTTCACAAGCAAATGGGAACATTTGATGTCGATCCAGAAGCACAGTACCTAAAACCAGTCAACATTGTCCATCCATTCCACTATTCAGAACTTGCCTATTGTTCCCAGTGTTGATCAACTGGTAATGTCACTTGGAAAGGGTGGACTGGTATGAAAGCTTGTGAACTGCACAGTGTTGCTCACAATAAGGTTACATTGGGCTTGCAGTTGTGATGCAACATGTATAGGTTGAAAAAAGTTGGGACAAATATGAGGAATGAGAAGCAAGCAACTGACTTGGTCATACCTTTGAGTGAGCCTGAAGTAAATGGTGACCAGTCATTGAGTTACTGCTGTGCAACAACCAGCAGCATCTATTGGAAGTCATAGATGCACTGGAAAATTCCACATAAGTCATAATGTATACTCACTATGCTGTATCGTACTCATGTTATCCAGGTGGCATTCCTATTTTTCTTCACCACTATGGGTTGACATGGGACCTGTTCAATCTTATTATTGAACTATGGCCTTTCTTCACTTCTGATGAACTGGCAGAGCAAATCAGACATAAGTTTATTCTTTGAATAGTATTGTACTGACCTGATCCTCCTCTAGAACTCTATTTGCTGGAATATTATTGATGCACATTTGAGTACTTGACTAGACTGGATGAAACCTTAACAGAACCCAGGATGGTAGTATTCTTTTTTGATATCAGGCCCAAAGGTCTTCAAACATTTTCAACCTTCAATGATCCACTAAAGTACAATGCTTAGTGTATATTGGCAGATACAATCATGAAAGTCTACCTTGCATTCATCATGCATGCACAGGAACAGGAGTCCAAGTCCTACATGCAGTTATTGACAGGTGAGCACCAAGACTATGTAACGCTACAAGTGCCAGTGACTCACTGCAGTCATAGCAATTTCTGACTCACTCGACAGCACCTTCAAGGTATCTAGCAAGACAACTGTTATAGACAAGGATGGCCAGTAATTGAAATATCTGAAAGATGGAATATTGAGTACTCTTAATGAGAAGAATGAAATAATTACTTGAATGAGTCCAGATATTAGATATCATATGAATAATCAGGTGATATATGTAACTTATTATCTGCTGCACCCAACAGTGCTTCTGTTAATCAAAGGCTAACATTGAGATTCAAGAACTTCTTGCAGGAATATGCCATCGCACTCAGCTTCTCAGCCAATTGCTACTGGCCATGTGCATTAGCAACAACTGTTGCCTGGTAAGGAGTGTGATAACTGCCATTTTTCCTAACAGCAATTTCATTCAAGATATCTGGCACTTCATTGCATAGTATATCACTCTCAACCTCATATTCTAAAGATACTATTTGACATATGATAACTAGATATATGGCAACTATCTTAAATGGGAGCAAGAATTCCCACCATGCCACAGTCATATCGGACATTATGAATGTGATACTTAAAAAGCATGCCAGTGAGAGAGAAAAAGGAGCCAAATACTGGGACTGAGACAAACAAGAACAATGGCTAGCAGATGCCTACAATAAGTGGGCATTGAAAGGAACTGTCTGGTCCATTGTATCTAAGAAGGTATGTTCACTGTGGTACTGGTCTGGTAGCCACTGACTTGGAGAACATTTATTAGATTCATTAGAAGCAGCTCAAACATGTCTGCAAGGGCTGCCTACAGCACTGCCAACAGGACATACTCTCTAATAGAAGTCATATCGAAGAATGCCACAAAATATGGAATACCCTTCAAAGAGCAGAGCCAAGTGGTATTGTAATGCTCACAGCTCTCAGTTATGACTTTGTTCACTGCAGAAACATCCAAATTGCCTTCCATCACTCTGAGAAGACTCTATTCATTGCCTTAACAGCTGGCTCTCATCACACCAGCTTGTCAGATGCCATTTCAAAACTCTATAATTGACTCTGTACAGCTGATGCACAGTGCACTCTCCCCACTCTCCCTGAGCTTCAATTCGCTGACTCCAGCAAGACCTTTGATTTAGTAGCTTCAGAACACATCTTTACATTTGATGACTTGGTGAAGGAAGAAGTCAATGAGTTTCAGATTGACATCACCTTTTCTCAAGATGATACTACTAGTGGTAATGACACTGTCACTGAGCATGCCATTCTCTCCAGCCCTGACTTCATCTTCCATGAACTCAATATTGATCCCAAACTACTAGAACTTCCATAGGTCTCTGCTCAGTTGCAGAGCATGTTGCAGCTTCACTTTGCACTATCCAACAACTCAAATACAGTTCTAACTGTTACCAAACAAAAGGCAGAAGAGATATCATGGGATCCAGGCATAGATGCAGCAGCCACGAAATTCAGTATAGGTGCCTTGTTTACTCCATAGATATTTATTAAGTCAGTCACATTAGCAGAGTATAATCAAGCCTGGTTGTTGTATGGAAACACTAGAGAATTACTTTAAGTACTCAGCCAACTATAGTCACTGCTCCCACCCTCTGAAGTCAAGAAACATCAAGGCCACAGGTCCCATGCTGCCAGTGGTGCAACTGAGCTCCCAACCAGATATTTCAAGTCTTGCTATCTGGAATGTACCAGCACCATTGATTTCTTCCATTCTGGATCAGTCTCTCCTCGCTTCCTATTTTTGTTTCATTCTTGCTTATCAAATACATCTACAGAGTCACACATGACCTTGCTCATGAACACTGTGACCTCGCTCATCTGAGATACCCCTGCCAACCAGAGTCACACCAGCTGCAAGACAAGATCCCAGCAACTATTCCTGGCCACCACCAGTATCAATTCAGAGTCCCTTACAATCAAGGGCAGTGAGAAATTCTTTCTGTTTATGAAGATGTGTGCAGAGTTCCATTGGATCTCATATGAAATGACATCAAACAAATGGGTTGATGTGACAGACAAATACAATTGCCAACTGGTCCAGAAGCTTGGTACAGCAGCTGTTAAGAAGAACCCTCTCACTTTGCTTTGGAAGCTGGGCAAGATGGAGGAAAGACTGATTGAGAGAGTCCTGAAGGATGATTTTAAGTGTGAGTACCCTTCATTCACTGTCACAATGCTCATTCACACTAGTATGGCATGCTCACAGCCAAGTGAAACACTGAAGCATTCTGGCAATGCCACTGCTTCATTATCAACCTTGTCAAGGGCCATATTGCAACTAGGAAAAAGATAAGTGTGCTACCATTTCGACACTCATTTAATGCTAATTCCCTATCTACCTACTGCCTGGATATATCAACCCCACAAGGTTCCTACATGCTTCTGCTGCAAAACTATCATATACCCTGGTCCAGAGAAGTTAGCCACAAATCATAAATATAACATCTGCACAGATAATGTCAGGTTAAGGCCAATGCCATAGACACTGGAGCTATCCCACTGGCCCCAGCTGCAAGAGATCTGCTCAAACAGGACAACATTTTATCTGAAGGCCTTTCTCAAGATGGTACAGGAAGTCTACAAGATCACGGCCTCAGGCTTGGCCATTGG